>JAJOOR010007398.1:0-38004 GCA_036250505.1 Solanum acaule | reverse complement strand
ATAAATTAAGTTCGGGGGGGGGGGGGGTAATAGGACCTTAGTAAAGATTAGGTGTGTCTCTGGGATTTCGGGCATAGGCTGGGGGGTACTTATGCATTTTCCCTCTTTAAATTGATGTCTTCTTCTCCTACTAGGTGTTTTAGCCACATTGACCGCCTAGGTGGACAATCATGTAGGAAATTTTTTGGCACGTCACTTGCCAAGTAGGATTTAGTCATAGTCCATGAAAGAGAAGGGTATTTGTAGTCCTTTAGTTAGACGGGAAAGGCATTTTTTATACCAAAAATAAATGAAAGGTATCAGGGGCGGACCTATATATAGTGTTGTGGGTGCTCGAGTATCTATTGACCTCTACGTGAAGTTTACATAGATATACAAAAAAAGACATAAAATCACCATTGAAGTTGTCCCAAATTTTAAAAAGAAACCTTAACTTTGCGGGCGTCCTATTACCCTACATAAGTATTATATACCTTCGTACATACATCATTTTGACCCATTGTCTCATCAATAATTTGCGCGTGATTTTCACCCCTTTTGACCCCTTTTAATTTTATTGCCACATCTATGGTCTCTCCTTCCGCAAGAGGTGAAGAACAATGATATTGCCAAATAAGGGTATTGCTCCATTGATTGAGATTACCCAGCTTGGGTACTTCAAGATTTTAGGCAAAGGTGATTAACCTGTTGTTGTGAAGGCTAAGTTGGTGTCGAAGAACGCAGAGAAGAAGATTAAAGAAAATGGTGGAGCAGTTGTTCTTACCGCTTAGATTTGAATTGTTAGTTACTTTTGTATGTTAAAGTTACTATTTTTGATTAGTTAATGGAGATTTGAACTTGGTATTACTTGTTTGAAATTCTTTTGAGATGTTTCAATTTAATGAGTTATTCCTTGTTGAAGCATCTATTATAGATAGTATGTTGTGATTCTATTTGTGAATAATGATTTTTCCCAAGTTTATGTTAATGATATTTGCTCGTGCTAGTGTTTATGTGTTCTGCCATTAACTAAGTTCAACACATTTGAAGCAATTGTAGCCCAATTTGGAGAAGATGATGAATATAAATGATGAGGTGTTTAGGGATTTGTCTGTGTTTGTTTCTTTTTTAATTTTACTGTCTTTGCGTTTTTCTATTTTTTTTGTTTCATTTTAGACTTATGGGCTCTGTTTCCAGTTGAAATAAAGTGGACCTTTGGTCCTATATTAACTAAAATAAAAAAAAAATGATGAGGTAAATAATTAATAAAGAAAATAATTTAAATGTGACACTTTTCGATTGGTTTTTTACAGCAAAAAAGGACATTAACGCGCGTCATGTGCGTGGTCACAAACATAGTGAGAAAATGAGTCAAAATGGTCCTTTTACAAAGATATTCAATACTTTTGTGGGGTAATAGGACGCCCGCAAAATTAAGGTGTCTTTTTGAAAATTCGAAATAACTTCAGTGGTGATTTTATGTCTTTTCTGTAGATATACATAAATATTAAGAAAATTGCTATATTATAAGTCTTTTGTGGTGCGTTGGTTGATAGCTGGATGCAAACGTCTCTTGTTTTCGGTAGACTAGGGATCGATTCTGTTTTTCTTACTTTTCTTCATCTTAGTTCTCATTGGCGATTAGTTTAAAAGATTTCAATAAATTACTATTCCCGAAAACTTGAACAGTTCTAAATTGTTAGATAGAAAAAGAAAATCAAGGAGTTGATTCTGGATAAAGTAAAAAAGTTACAATGTGGTACATGCAAACATAAAAAGATGTTCAAAGCATCTGATAATTTGTTAGTGACAACATGAATCAAAGCAACACTAAGCGGAACTGTTTCATGAAGGAAAATAAATTGTTTGATATTGATAACACGAGTATTTTTTTATTATTTGAGTTGTTAGGATTGATAACATACATATGTAATTTTATTATTATTTGAGTTTTTAGTGAAGAGATTGATAACGCGCGTATTTTCTAATTATTTGAATTGTTGGTGAAATGATTGATAACACGTATATATTTTAATTATTTCAGTTGTTAGTGAAGAGACGATGACACTTGTATTTTCTGACTATTTGAATTGTTAGTGAAGAGATTGATAGCACGTGTATTTTTCTGATTATTTGAGTTGTTAGTGAAGAGATTAAAAACACGTGCAATAATTAGAAAATACACGTGTTATCAATCTCTTCACTAACAACTCAAATAATCAAAATGTACATATGTTATCAATTTCTTCACTAACAACTCAAATAATAATAAAATTACACATGTTATCAATCTTTTCCCTAACAATTTAAATAATCATAAAATATATGTATTATCAAACTCTTCACTAATACATCAAGTAATTTGAATTATTGGTGAAAAGATTGATAACACGTATATATTTTAATTATTTGAGTTGTTAGTGAAGAGATTGATAACACTTGTATTTTCTGATTATTTGAGTTGTTAGTGAAGAGATTGATAGCACATGTATTTTTTTGATTATTTGAGTTGTTAGTGAAGAGATTAAAAACACGTGCACTTTTTTATTACTTGATTTTTTAGTGAAGAGTTTGATAATACATATATTTTCTGATTATTTAAGTTGTTGGTGAAAAAATTAATAACACGTAGTATATTTTATTAATATTTTTTGAATTGTTAATGAAAAGTTGCACGAATTTTACATTGTGTCACGACGAATGCACAAATAAACTCAACTCAACTATTAATTAATAAATGACATGTATAATTCAAACATACTATTTTTTTTTTCCAATTCTTTTAATGTAAACAACCTTAATGATATAGTTATATAGGATATACGAATATTTCCAACCTTAGTACATGTTCCGGTCCTCACATTCGAGGAATATACTGGAAATAAAAATCAAAAAAGCGTAGGATAAATAAGTTTTGCATCTAATGAAAGATTATCTTTTTTAAAAGAATTTAATTTTCTTGTAATTGTCTAGATTAGGATTAATTTTTTCCATAATATTACGAAACATTATTCTTCAATACTAATAATTGAACTCACAGAATTTCAACGAATTCAATAAATAATAGTAGACCACATTATCATTTACTTCGTTTTGTTTTTAAAACAATGCACACAAGAGAGAAAAGAAATATTAATCCCAACAAATATTTTTAATACTGATAATTGAACGAACAGAATTTCAACAAACTCAATAAATGATATCAAATTACATTATCATTAACTTTTTTCTGTTTTGTTTTGAAAATGATGCACACAAGTGAGAACGAAGCAACATCAATCCCAACAACTATTAATTGTGGGAGAATGGAGATGTATTCTCATTTTACGTTCACACTTAAAAATTCTCAATAAATATTATTACGTTAATTTTATTAACTCCCATTTACCACATGGATCAAAACAACATTTTTAGTTAATTAAAGATCAAAAGTTGGTCAAGCTACTAAGAAACTAAAAATATTTATTTTAAAATTGAGGCGTTAAATCAAACTTTTAAGAAAAACATAAGTATTTTGCATAATAACAAAACATTTTTAAGAAGATAAAAATGGTAGCTTTTCCCAAAGAACACTGTTGGAATCCTGATCAAATACAAACTATTGCTCTCTGAAAGAATTTTTTTAAAACGAGTTTTTTCAAAAATATATATTTTTAAAAAATAAGTTGATTTTGTAAGTTTTTGCTAATCAAAATTGTCATAGCGCAAAATTCATAATTTTCCCTCATAGATCTATAACCTTAGTATTTTTTTTTATTTACTAGAATGAAACTTAAATGTTGCACAACTAGAATTAGGACAAGTAAAGAAGGAGGCTACAAAATGAAAGTGATTATCAAAAGCACAATAATAAACTATGAAAAATTGATTTGATTTTTTTTTTTTTTATCGTTATAGTAAAATCATGTTGTTATAAAGAGATGTGATATATATGAATACAACAAACATACTGAAATAGAGATAAACGACTCCTTTGACTTGGAATACAAAAGAAATATGCTTCATCGCGTGTTTAAAAAGAGATCTATACCTCCATTGGACAAGAGCGTCTATCGTTATATTTTTTTTATTAATACAAAATCAACCTTGTCTGTACAATATGCAAAACATATGAGCTTGCAAAAATAATAAAACCTAGCAGTATCAATTTAGAGCTTATAATATACTCTAGTTTAACATTACAATCAAAGAGCTATTGTGTACACCTTCAACACACTCTTCATGCCTGGAAGAAACGATGCTACACCAAACTTCTTGTGGCAGCCATTCGATTCAAAACAGAGGCGAAAACAGGGCCAGGGGAAAATAGCATAGGCCAAAGAAACAAGTCGTGGGACAAGTAATGAATCTTGAAGTACTATTTTGGAGAAATGATTCTCAAAACTTAAATTTTCAGCATATAAACCATTTTAGAATGAACACACTGACAAGTGATTCAAACATAAAGCAACAGAATGTTAACTATGTTGCAATTAAAACAAACAGTAAGGGTCCAAGGTTATCAATAAGAAAAGATAACTGAAGCTTGCGGAGAGGATCTTGGAAAGGTCAGGAGCTCCTGTTCCATTTTGACATAATGTGGAAACACATCACTATTTTTGCGTCTGCCAGTAATGATGAACTTTTCAAGCACTGTTGCATGCTTGAGCAAATATTTTACTAATGGCATCACCGATCCAGAAAAGTTAAGGATCTTGATGATCTTCAGATTTGGAAATGAGCAGTTAAAACCATGTGTCTCAAATCTCCTTGTTTGTTCATCCTTATTTGTGTACTTTAACAGAAGGTCCTGTAGGAAAGAATCCGCTATATTAATTAACCTATTTTATCATCGTTAGATAAAAGCAGGAAGCCAAGGAGTTGATTGCGGATAAAGTAAAAAATTAGGTGATGAATTTTTAAATTCAAGGAACATCGATCTCAGTACTTAGCAAATGTTACATGCAAACAATAAAAAGATGTTCAAAGCATCTCATCATTTGTTAAACGTCTTTTTCCAACAACTACAAAAAGTTTACTCAAGCGGAACTGTTTTATGAAGGAAAATAAATTGTTTGATATTGATAACATGAAGTAACAAAAATAAAGTCCAAAGGGAACTTACACTTGATTTGTATTTGTCGTCAATGACCAAAGTCTCAAGATCTGATGAATTCTGTAGAAAACAGAAAATTCCAGGGAAATTCAATTGGTCCAACTCTGAGCTAAGTTGTAAGAATTTCCAGCTTGATGGTGGAGGCTGCCACCCTTCCAATTCCAGTATGGACAGGTACTTAATAGAGAAACCAGAATATGTCAAAACAAGGAAATGCTACATACTTAAATTGTTAAACAATGTTCAAAGATTGGTTTGGAGATCCAAAAATGGACTTTTAAACACTTTGATAAACCATTCACATGACCAACAGATTTTGATCAATTAAATGAATTCAAATTTTACAAACCATTAAATCTCAGTGTTCATCATCCAAAATTTTGTCCATAAGGTCTTGTTTCAATCACCTGCCACTTAGCAACGAGACCGGAACAGGAGTGTACTTACAAAATTGGTTATCAGATTATCCTAAATACCGTCACTATTAATGTTACTAAACTATGAATTCAATTGCAAATATATTCTGAATTTTGGATAGTGATGAGTATGAATAAACCTGGATGCACCAGGGACCTAATTCAAGCTTCTCAACATGAGCAACGCTGTGAAAAAGTTCATTCAAACAGGTAGACTCCTTCCTCGGCAATGGTTCTTTGTCTTCAATAAAACAATCAAAATCAAAATCAAGGACCGCATTGACAAGCGAAGCTACATTTCTCAAAGCATATCTCACGGCACGACCCCAGAATTTTCAAATTTTGAATATACGGGGCTAATATATCAAGCGATAGGTCACATTCATCTGATTCTGAGTTATCTATGATCAATTTTCTCAACTTCACATTGCAGATTTCAAGACAATGAACATCAACAAAGTGGTACAATTTCAAGCACTCCAAGTTAGGGCAACCAGATAATACCATTTCCATGACACCATCCGTCAAATATATGTACCTAAATGAAAGAGAAACCATACCACTCCAGTTCACATTAGCTAAAGGGTTCAATGATGTAAATAACTGTAAAACCAACTTTCTCCAGGACATATTCGTAAATGCGTACTGAGGAAATTCATATCCATCTCCACATCTAAGTTCAAAACGTTCAACATTCGCTAGTTTACTTGCGAAATACACCCATAAATCGATGTCTTTAACAAATTTCTCATGGTAGGGAATATCGTATAGAACACTAAATTTTTTTATTTTGTGACAAGACCTCCAATAATGAAGCTCCCTATTGGTGGAATTCAAGTAATCAAGAACATCCCTTTCCCACTTACTGCGTGTGCTGATATAGCAATCACGGGGGAATTGGAAATCAAGTGATACTGGAACGGACATCCAAAGAAACTGCCATTGCTTAGATAATACACTCGTTCTCACTACTTCTTTACCATTTTCAGTGACTTCACACATCACAGAGAGAATGTGAATTACAATTGAGTCCGGCAAATCGCTGAGTCGGTCTACTCTCTTCTTGCCTTTTATGGCCATTGGAGACTGGAGGAGGAGAAATGAAGATTTGGATTATGGCTGATGATTGAAACCAGGGGTGTGCATTCAGTTTATGGGTTTTCGGGTTTTAAATACACTAATCAAAATAATTAAACCAATAAAAAATTAGTTTTGATTTTTTATTTAACCAATAAGAAAATGCTATGATAATAGCAAATCATATTATCATTATTTTTTTCTGATTTGTTTCAGAAAACGATGCACACCAGAGAGAGAGAAGTAATATCAATCCCAACAACTTTTAAGTTCACACCTAAAAGGATGAATCAGAGCCCACACATATAATAGCAAAACAACAATCATAGAACTTTTTTTTCTAACAAATTTATACCACTAAGACAGAATGTCTACCGTTTCATTTTTTTTATTAATTCAAAATCAACCTTGTCTGTAAAATATGCAAAATATATGAGCTTGCAAAAATATAAAACTTAGTAGTATCAATTTAGAGCTTATAATATACTCTAGTTTTCACATTACAATCAAAGAGCTATTTCCTGGAAGAAATGACTCTACACCAAACTTCTTGGGCAGCCAACTGGAAGACAACTTGGCTCAATAGAACTACTTATGTGCTTCGAAAATTACATTGCTCAAGAAGTTATCTGTTACATCTGAATGGAAACGAAGCTCATATATTTCCTCCTCTTGTACTGTTGCTTACATGATGGTTAGAGAATGAGCACTTGGTTACTTGGACATGAAGAACGCACTAATAACTCCTTCGATACTGACAAGTGCAGTCCAAGCCTTGTCGATCGGCTCAAACCAATTTCAAACATCAAGTAATAACTGTTAAGTATGTTGCGATTAATAAAACAATAGGGGCCCAAGGTTATTATCTATAAGAAAAGATAACTGAAGCTTGCGGAGAGGATCTTGGAATGCTCAGGAGCTCCTGTGCCCTTTTGACATAATACAAATCACTCTTTTTGTATTTGGCAGCAATGATGAACTTTTCAAGAACTACTGCATGCTTGAGCAAGTATTTCACCAATGGCATCACAGATACAGAAAACTCAAGGATCTTGATAGTCTTCAGATGTAGAAATGAGCAGTTGAAATCATGTGTCTCAAACCTCCTAATCTGTTCATCCGTATTTGTGTACCTTAACAGAAGGGCCTGTAGGAGAGAATACGTTATATTAACCTATTATTATTAGGGGTGCACATCGGTCAGTTCGGTTTGATTTTATGTGTTATTGGTTCGGTTTATTGGTTTTCGGTATGTAAATACGTTAAATCGATAACCAAACCAATAACATATTTCTTATCGGTTTTTGGTTAATCGATTTATGGTACTTAACGATTCGGTTTTCGGTTTAACCAATAAGAAAATACTCATATATATTAATATACACAATAAGAAAATTTTCATATAAACCATATGATTTTTCCAGCATTTGGCATTAAAGTAATAATCATAAAAGTAACAATCATTTTTCTTGCAAGTTTTCTACACTAGACACATTCAAAGGAATAAGTGTGAAAGTAACAATCGTTTTTCAGCAAGTCTAGGCAATTGGCACATTCAATTTAGAAGTGTGCTTGCAATTACAAAATGAAACAATAATTAGGGTTTTAAGTAATACTGAGATTAAAGTAATAGGGTTTGTAAAATGTTACTTAGGGTTTACTGGTCTAGGGATAAAATAGTAAATTTAGTATAGTCTTATTGGGTTATCGGTTTAACCATTAACAAAAATCATAAAATCGGAAACCGAACCAATAACCCAATAAAAAATTTTGCGAAACCGTTTAAAAACCGTTAGCCCAATAACCCAATATCAATAAACCAATAGTGTTTTTTTGGGTTCGGTTTATTCGTTAAATCGGTTTTTGCATACTCCTAATTATTATCCTTAGATAGAAGCAGGAAGCCAAGGAATTGATTATCTATTCCTTAGCAAATGTTACAATGTGGTACATTCAAACAATAAAAAGATGTTCAAAGCATCTGCGCAAATATACCCTCACATGAAGGTGAGTACGATCACTAGTTAAACATCTTTTTCCAACAACTACAAAAAGTTTAATCATAGAGTCTATTTCAATAGTGACAACATGAATCAAAGCAACACAAGCTGAACTTTTTATGAAAAAATTAAATTGGGAGAACAAAAATGTTCTTCTGAACGACTTACAAGACAAAGGAATCATAAGCACGCAGATGCAACAGATTTATTAACAAAGAGATATCATTAACTTTTGAGACTAGAAAAGCAGAATTTGAACAAAAAATATGACTGAAGCATTTGCACTTTCTATGGGCTTAAATGGTGTCTTGATCATCGTACTAGAAGCATTTGGTTGGATGCGAACTCCTTACTTATTGTGAATGTTGTCAAGCGAGTTGCAAAACCTTCTTGGCAATATGAACCTATTATTGAAAAGATTAAAGAGTTGATTGATAAGTCGAGGTGACACACTAATATAGAGAAGCCAATGGTGTGGCTGATTCTTTAGTTGGATAAAGTCACCTATTGGACGCTAAGAAGGGACGACAAATGGCAGCTTCCTTCCCAATTAGATCTTTTTGTGATCTCACATGTTACTTGAGAAAACTCTTCACTTTTTCTCCTATTTCAATCTCTTATGGAAACAATGCACAAGGGAGCAAGCACGTCTCCACAAATTAGAAGCTATTGTATAGTAACAAAAGTAAAGGTCCAGGTCCAAAGGGAACTTACTCTTGATTCTCTGTACCCATCAACGACTAAAGTCTCAAGATCCGATGAACTCTGTAGAAAACTGCAAATTCCAGGGAAATCCAATTGCCTCAAGGTTGTGCTAAGTTGTAAGAATTTCCAGCTTGATGGTGGAGGCTGCCACCCTTCCAATTCCAGTATGGACAGGTACTTAATAGAGAAACCAGAATATGTCAAAACAAGGAAATGTTGCATACTTAAATTGTTAAACAATGTTCAAAGATTGGTTTGGAGATCCAAAAATGGACTTTTAAGCACTTTGAAAAACATTTCACATGACCAAAAGATTCTGATCAATTAAATGAATTTAACTTTTACAAACCATTTATTCTCAATGTTCATCATCCAAAATTTTGTCCAAAAGGTCTTGTTTCAATCATCTGCCACTTAGCAACTAGACCAGTACAAAAGTGTACTTACAAAATTGGTTATCAGATTATCCTAAGCACTGTCACTATTAATGTTACTAAACAAATGAATTCAATTGCAAATATATTCTGAATTTTGGATAGTGAAGAGCATGAATAAACCTGGATGCACCAGGGACCTAATTCAAGCTTCTCAACATGGGCAACGCTGTGAAAAAGTTCCTTCAAACAGGTACACTCCATCCTCGGTAATGTGTCTTCCTCTTCAATATAACAATCAAATTCAAAATTAAGGACCGCATTGACAAGCGAAGCTACATTTCTCAAGTATATCTCACGGCACGACCCCAGAATTTTCAAATTTTGAATATACGGGGCTAATAATTCAAGCGATAAGTCACATTGGTCAGTTTCTGAGTTGTCTATGATCAATTTTCTCAACTTCACACTGCTGATTTCCAGACGATGAACATCAACAAAATGGTACAATTTCAAACACTCCAAGTTAGGGCAGCCAGATAATACCTTTTCCATGACACCATCCGTCAAATACATGTACCTTAATGAAAGAGAAACCATACCACTCCAGTTCACATTGGCTGAAGGGTTCAATGTTTCACCTAACTGTATATCCAACTTTCTCCAGGACGTATTCTTAAATGCGAACTGAGGAAACTCATATGCACCTTCATATCTAAGTCTAAAATGTTCAACATTTGCTAGTTTACTTGCAAAATACACCCATAAATGGACATCTTTAACAAATCTCTCTGTGTAGCTAGAATCGCAATTGACACTAAATTTTCTGATTTTGTGACAAGACCTCCAATAATGAAGCTCCCTATTGGTGGAATTTAAGTAATCAAGAACATGCCTTTCCCACTTACCAGGTGGGCCGAAACAGCAATCATCGGGGATCTCGATCTCAAGTGATACTGGAACGGACATCCAAAGAAACTGCCATCGCTTAGATACTACACTAGTTCTCACAACTTCTTTACTATCTTCAGTGTCTTCACACAACATAGAGAGAATGTGAATTAGAATTGAGTCCGGCAAATCGCTGAGTCGGTCTTCTCTCTTCTCGCTTTTCTTCGCTTCTCTCTTTTTGCTTTTCTTCGCCATTGGAGAAGGATAATCGAAGAACTAATTTGGGGGTTAGGGATTTGGATTATGGCTGTTTGAAACAGCTCAGTTGGGTTAAAAGGGAATTAAGTGGGTCGGGTTATCACATTTGGGCGGGTCAAATTTAAGTTGGGCGACATGAATTATTTAAACAAAAAAATGTCAAAATTACCTTTGAACTATCTGAAATATAGCACATATACCTTCCGTTTATTTTTTACATAAAAAATACCCTTCATGTCAAACTAAAGGATCACAAATACCCCTTCTTTTTAACAGACTGTCGCCTAGATCTTACTACTTGACATTCAACATGTCAAAAAATTGCTTACATGACTGTCCACGTGGGTAAAACACCCTCCCTTTAGATTGATGTTTTCTTCACCTATTAGGTGTTTTAGCCACATTGATTGCCTGGGTGGACAATCACGTAGGCAATTTTTTGGCACGTCACTTGCCAGGATTCAGTGGCAGTGAGTTAAAGGAAATGGTATTTGTGGTCCTTTAGTTAGATGGGAGGGACATTTTTTATATAAAAAATAAATGAAAAGTATATGTGCTTCAGTTTAGATAGTATATTTGATGTGTAATTTTGCTTAGCTCTATCTATTTTTATTTAATATATAGTAGTTTAAAGTCAAGTATTTTTATTTCAGTTTAAACTCATCCGGATAGAAATGGAAAAGACAAGCAAGGAAAATCGAAAATTACTCATTTATTTCTTGTAGTCGTTAATATGTTATGTTTTCCTTTAAATGATGTTTAAGGACACATATTATGTGATATTTTGTTAATTTGCTCTTTGATTGTTAGCATTTTTGGGGTTAATTAATTTAGAATTTCTTTTATACTCCCTTTGTTCCTAATTACTTGTCCACTTTTGAATTGACATACCTATTAAAAAAATAATTATTAACATAGTAAATTTACCATTTTACCCCTATTAATTATGAAGTGGATGAATTAAAAATTTAAGATTTTCAAAAAGTTCTACTTTTTTCAAAGTAATTAATTGAGGGTATAATAGATAAAATAAATTTGTATTTTCTTGATTTGTTAAAATGGACAAGTAATTAATGACAACTAAAAAAGAAAAAGTGGACAACTAATTAGAGACAGAGAGAGTAATTAATTAATCTAAATTTGGCCGGTTAATCCATTTTTGATAGATTTTAAATGATGTCTTACACCTTCCCTTTAGGATAAGTAAAGCATGTTTAGATTGACTTAAAAGTTGATCAAATCTACTTTTAAATTATTTTTAGCTTTTGGAAGTATTTGACAAGCTTAAAAATAAGTTTAAAATGACTAAAAAAAAGGTTAAAAACTAAAAGGACTCCCCTACTTTTTATTTTTTTACTCGAAAATCGTTTAAGGTTGATTTTTTTGTTTTTTGACTTAACAGTTGTTTTTTTAAGTCAATCCAAACGGGCTCTTAGAACCCTTACTTAGAATCGCATTAAGTTAAGCGGACTTTAGTTTAGAGTTAATCGAGCATTACCTTAGCAAATAGGTGTCCTAATTGACTTTTAAAATAAAGGTGGTGACTCTTAAAAATATTGAGGTGTTAAACCAAACTTTTAGAAAAAATAAAAATGTTTTTGCATAATAGCAAAACTTTTTTATAAAAAGATAAAAAGGATAGCTTTTTCTCGAGGAACACTCATGAAATCTTGATCAAATACAAACTACACTCTCTAAACATTTTTTTTTAAAAAGAACTTTCAAAAAACACTTTTTCAAAATAAGCAAATTTTGCAAGTTTGACTAAACAAACTATCAAAATTGTCATAGTGCAAAACTTACCTCTCATAAATCTGTAACCTAATCATTTTTATTTACCAGAATTAGCACATGTGAAGGAGGCTACAAAATGAAAGTGATTATCAAAAACACTATAACAAAATATGAAAAATCGATTCAAAAAATTTGATCGTTATAGTAAAATCATGTTGTTATTGGAGGTATGATATAAAGGAATATAATAAACATATCAAAGTTACAGAGGAATGAGTCCTTTTGGCTTGGAATAGAAAGGAAATGTTCTTCATCGCTTGTTTAAAAAAAAAGTTAAAGAAGAACGAGATGTCGAGATGTTTCTCTACACGACGAGACCACTAAGCTCATCGAGTTTGTTAAAGTTGTCGAGCAAACGACTAAAGAAACAAGGAAAGAAAACTACAACACGAGAGACATCTTAAAGCAGGTTGTCGAAAACAAATGTTGCAAAAACTATAACAGACTAAAAAAAAAGGATGAATCAGTGCCCCACACATATAATAGCAAAACTTAAATTTTCAGTATAAAAGTATGATCAAGATTCAGTAATATGAACTGAAATCACAAAACATTTAGAATGATAATTAGAGAATGAACACACGGACAAGTGCAATACAAGCCTCGTCTATCGGCTCAAATCAGTGTCAGACATAAAGTAACGGATGGTTAAGTATGTTGTGATTAATACAAACAATAGGGGTCCAAGGTTATCAATAAGAAAAGGAAACTGAAGCTTGCGGAGAGGATTTTGGAAAGGTCAGGAGCTCCTGTTCTATTTTGACATAATCTGGAAACACGTCACTCCTTTTGCGTCTGGCAGCAATGAAGAACTTTTCTAGCACTGTTGCATGCTTGAGCAAGTATTTCACCAATGGCATCACAGATCTAGAAAAGTTAAGGATCTTGATGGTCTTCAGATGTGGAAATGAGCAGTTAAAATCACGTGTCTCAAATCTCCTTGTCTGTTCATCCTTATTTGTGTACTTTAACAGCAGGTCCTGTAGGAAAAAGTCCACTATATTAACCTATTTTATTATCCTTGGATAGAAGCAGGAAAAAGGTGATGAATTTTTAAATTCAAGGAACATCTTAGTACTTAGCAAAGGAATAATAAGCACGCCGCAACAACAGATTTAACAAAGAGAAATCACACACTTTTGAGACTAGAAAAACAAAATTTGAACAAAAGATATGACTGAAGCATTTGCACTTTCCTATGGGCTTAAATGGTGTCTTGAACATCATATTATAAGAATTTGGGTGGAAGCTAACTCTTTACTTGTTGTGAATGTTGACAAGCAAGTTGCAAATCCTTCTTGGCAATATGAACCTATTATTGAAAAGCATAAAGAGTTGATTCATAAGTCGAGGTGACACTATTCTTTAGTTGGATACAGTCACCTATTGGACACAAAGAAGGGTTTACAAATGGCAGCTCCCTTCCCAATTATATCTTTTTGCAAAACTTCTCACTTTTTCAAGTTCTTATGGAAACAATACACAAGGGAGAAAATAAGTCTCCACAAATTAGAAGCTATTGTATAGTTCATCAAGTACTTACAAATCTTTTCACTAGTCAAATCCCCCCTCCTTGTAACCTTTTAGCATTATCTATGAAGTACATCACGATTCACGAAGGTGACTTTTCATTAAGTTTTATGATCCCCGCGTCGTCTTCTTTTTTATATTAATAACATGAAGTAACAAAAATAAAGTCCAAACGGAACTTACTCTTGATTGGAAATTGTACCCGTCAATGACCAAAGTCTCAAGATCCGATGAACTCTGTAGAAAACAGCATATTCCAGGGAAATCTAATTGCTTCAACTTCGTGCTAAGCTGTAAGAATTTCCAGGTTGATGGTGGAGGTTGCCACCCTTCCAATTCCATTATGGACAGGTACTTATAAACCACATAGAGAAACCAGATTATGTCAAAACAAGGAAATGCTGCATACTTAATAGTGACATGCAAATTGTTAAACAATGTTCAAGGATGGTTTGGAGATACAAAAATGGACTGTTAAACACTTTGAAAAACCATTCACATGACAAAAAGACTATGATCAGCAGTGTTCTGTCCATTGCAAACTATTTATTGTTTCAATCCCCTGCCACTTAGCAACCAGATCAGTAAAAGAATGTAATTATTGAGTACTCACCAAATTGGTCATTAGATTATCCTAAATACTGTCACTATTAATGTTAATAAACTAATGAATAGGAATAAACCTTGATGCACCAGTGACCTAATTCAAGCTTCTCGACATGGGCAACACTGTGAAAAAGTTCGTTCAAACAGGTAGACTCCGTCCTCTGCAATGGGTCTTGCTCTTCAAATTCAAAATCAAAATCAAAATTAAGGACGGCAGTGACAAGGGAAGCCACATTTCTCAAGTATATCCCGCGGCACGTCCCCTGAATTTCCAAATTTTGAATATATGGGGCTATTATTTCAAGCCATACATCACATTCATCAGTTTCTAAGTTGTCCATAATCAATTTTCTCGACTTCACATTGCTGATTTCCAGACGATGAAATCCCCAAAAAGGGTCCAATTTCAAGCACTCCAAGTTAGGGCAACCAGATAATATCTTTTCCATGGCACCATCTGTCAAATATGTGTATCCAATTGAAAGAGAAATGATACCACTCCAGTTCACATTAGCTAAGGGATTCAATTCCATACATAACTCTATATCCAACTTTCTCCACGACGTATTCTTATATGCGAACTGAGGAAACTTATATCCACCTTCACTTATAAGTTTAAAATGTTCAACATTTGCTACTTCACTTGCAAAATACACCCATAAATCGATGTCTTTAACAAATTTCTCTGGGTCACGATTATTCGACACTAAATTTTCTGATTTTGTGACATGACCTCCAATAATGAAGCTCCCTATGGGTGGAATTCAAGTAATCGAGAACATCCCTTTCCCACTTAGCAGGCGTGGTGGAATAGCAATCATCGGGGAATCGGATTTCAAGTGATACTGGAACGGACTTCCAAAGAAACTGCCATCGCTTCGATAATAAGCTGGTTCTCACAACTTTTTTACTATCTTCAGTGTCTTCACACAACATAGAGAGAATGTGAATTAGAATTGAGTCCGGCAAATCACTGAGTCGGTCTTCTCTCTTCTTGCTTTTCTTCGCCATTGGAGAAATGAAGAACTAATTTTGAGGTTAGGGATTTGGGTTATGGCTGATTGAAAGAAATGAAAAACTTATTAGGGCGGTTCAAATTTAAATTGAGGGATGCCTACTTTGGCATCTAAGGGCATTTTGGTCATTTTTATCTATGTTTTAATTCGTTTAGTTTATTTCTCCTAGTCTTTTGTATATTTGAAAAATTACGTAAAAGAAACTATAAATTATAACAATTAACAAGTTATATATTTAATAGACATACATTTGGTTGACTCTTGAAATTATATCGGTGTTGTCAGGCCCCAAAATAGGGAGGCTCGGTTGACACTCGATACCGTACTTGATCGAGTTAGACATTGAAACATACTAGCTAACTAAACTGTGGGTCCAAAAGATCGGGCAGCACAACATCTGGAATATCATGTCCACAATAACCTCTACGAGTGAAATAAGCATTGTCGAGACAAGGCCCCAACTATACTCAAATTGTACAACAAAAGTAAACATATTTTGATAGCCTCGTGATAAGATGGAGATTACTAACTCACAGCTGAACTCTGAATCCTAGCTAAGGGGTCGATGTTCATAAAAAAGCTTAAAATGTTTCACTTAGTTTCTATAATTGGTTACATGATAATTTATAAAAGAAAGAAATTCAAGAATTAAGTGTTTTAATAGTTTAAACATACAAGTTATATTTGAGAGTTTTGAAAATCAATGTGTTATTTTAAAGATTTTTCAAAATCAATATCAATATAATAGGCATCATAAAAATAATTCAGAAGGTCTTTCTAACAATATAATAATAAAATATCGCATTTGCCGTTTTAGGAATTTCTCGGGAGTAGTGCTAAAAGGAAGGACAGAGCTTAGCCTTAACCTATATTTCCAACGAACGTCTGAATGCCCATAGTTCCTTCACAAAAGTTATTCCTTACGTCTTAAGCTCCGCAAACACTATATATAAGCACCTATAAACAATTTATAATTGAGCTTAAATCGGAAGATTCGTCATATGGTCCTAACTTGACGAAATGTCAGTAGAACTTCGTAAAAAAAATCATAAAAGAGTCTCGAGATGAATACTTTACCAAACAAAGGGTAAACCTTGAAGAACCACCAATAACTATCAAATTCTATCTTTCAAAACTAGCTCCAAACACAACTAATAGAAGGGGAAAATAATTGTCATGTGTAGAGATTACTTTTCTAGGCACGGGGGAAAACTTTATCGGTAGAAATCACTAAAACACAACTTCATCACTAAAAAATTCCATTGGAACCATTAAGATTTCTCTCTAGTTATGAACTGAAAAGAAATTGTTTTTTATGGTTTAAAACGTCGAATAGCCGATTTAAAATATTGTTTGACCCAACCTGGTTCATGACTCGGATCTGCCTAGACAGACCACAGTAAAACACTCATAATTTCTTACTTCAAAGTTGGTTTGCTGTGAGGTTTTGTGCATTGCAAGCTAGACTAGTTGACCTTCAATTTAATAGGTCGTAGATCCTTTAACTCCTTATATATTGGAAGAAAACATCCGAGACAATTGACCCAAAGTTCAAAAAATTTATTAGAGAAACTTACGAAAACTTTTGCCGACCTTTGTTTTGCTACTTTGCTTAACTTCAAGACTTAACATACGACCATCGTGCTACTATAATACCTCATAAACATTATTCTTAGCATATTAGACACTCATAGGCTTATTCCGAAGGTACGTGTTAATTTAAACCTTTCAAACATACAAGGTGTTACACGAGCCATTTCTTTAACTCCAAACCTTTGTTTGAGTAATTCCTCTAACCTAAACCTTTAGTTTAGTTCCTCGATTTTACCACCCATTTGCAGTCTTATTCTCCAATGTACCATATCAAGTCATATACAACTCATACAACCACGCCTTGTCAAATGTATTATTCAAGAATAGAAAAAAATGGGATCTCACAAGTGCCACATAAATTGGAACAAAGCAAATAACACATATAGAAATGACGTAAAAAGCACTATAAATCTCAATAATTAACAACTTGAAATATTTTTTTTTTAAAAAAACATATAATTATTTTTTGGTTAACTCTTGAAATTCTATCTTATCCACTGAACTAGCTAGAAGCTATCGCTTCGGGTCGAAGCACTAAAAGAAAAGTTTATTGCTGATTTTAAATCAAAAGAGTAACAAGACTTCGATCTTTTAAGTCTTAGATATTGCAACGGATGTTCTTGGTTGAATGTACCACCAGTCTTAAGACTTGATAGTACAGTCATAGCCAAATATGGACATACCACAAAAATTGGGAAAGTTGTGTGTAGCAACTGACTGCTGCTCAGTGCTCACTGTCATATCATATGCCAGTAAAAGATGTAGATAATATTGCAGAAACATTTTTCTCTATAATATTGGACTATGACAGTCTTTAATGGAGTGCTATGAACAATGATAATCCAATTCAAATAGTCTTGGGATTGAGGGGTATTTGTTATTATCGCACACGTGCAACATACTTATTTGTCTTTTGGGAGATCGAGTGGGGTAAAATGATTTGTTTGTTTAGATTGGTCGAATCTCAAATGCAGTAACAGTGACAATTCAAATAACCAATCCCATTTGTAGAGCATGAACGTTTCAATACTAGAATATTTTTTTCGACAAGTGAAGAGAATTCATTTGTTTATGAATATAATTGTTGGAGCACCAGGGTCATGCTTGTGAGCTCAAAAATTATATACAACTCATGATACTCTTGCCTTCACTGAGCTAAGTTCCACGGCGTAGCTTCCTTTACAAAATTAGTTTGATATGTTGCAATCTGTTCAAACGATAGGAGCCAAATGTTATCAATAAGAGAAGACAACTGAAATGTGAGGAGATGATCTTGGAAAGCTTAGGAATTCCTGTGTCATTTCAGCATGATCTGGAAACGCATCACTCCCTAAGAATGATGCAGCAATGACAAACTTTTCTAGCACGATCGCATGCTTGAGCAAATATTTTACCAAAGGTAGCACAAACTTATTTTCACTTAGTAGTCCCCAAAGGTTATCGATCTTGACAGTCTTCAGATGTGGAAATGAGCAATTAAAATTATGTGTCTCAAACCTCATGGTTTGTTTATCCTTGTTTGTGTACCTTGACAGCAGGTCCTGTAGAAAAGAATTTGCTATGTTAACCAGTTACTCTCCTTAGATGGAAACAAGAAACCAAAGAGTTGATCGTGGATAAAATAAAAAGGTGATGAATTTTTAAATTCAACGAACATCTCAAGTGCTTAGCAATGTTACGTACAATGTAGTAAACTCAAACAACAAAAAAAATGTTCCAAAGCTTCATCAAATCTGATCATTTACGCCCTCGCATGAAGGTGAGAACAATCCCTTGTTAAGCATCTTTTTCCAACAGCTACAAAAAGTTCAGTCAAGGCAACTCAAGTTGAACCATTTTCTTGACAAAATTAAATTGAGAGAACAAGAGAGTTCCTCTAAACATCTTACACAAAAACAGAATAATAAACACGCTGCTGCAGCAGATTTAGCAAAGAGAAACCATAAACTTTCCAGACTAAAAAGCAGATTCTGATAACCAAACAAAACAACATTGAAATGAAATTTGCAGAATTTGAACTACACATTCCCTGGAGCAATATATGTGAACACATTGAGAAATACACACCTCAATGAACAAGTACCGTAAAATGGTGTAAATCTCATCTAGGATGGGTAAAACTAATTAAACGCAGACGGCAGTTGCAAATAAGACTGCAGCACTTATTTTCCTATGGGCTTAAATGGTGTCTTGAACATTGTATTAGCAACATTTGGGTGGAAGACCACCCATAATTTATTGTGAATGCTGTCAAGGGAGTTATAAAAACTTTTTGGCACTATTAACCTATTATTGAAGATCTAAAGAGTTGATTCAAAGTGATATGTACAATTTTACAGAGAAGTCTGTGTGGCTGATTCTTTAGCTAGGATACAATCACTTATTGGATGTAGAGAAGAAAATGTTTAGGCTTTAACTCACTATCGAGAGAAGCTAGAGGGAACTTAATAATTGACAAGTGGAACCTCCCTTGTTTCAGAATTCGAAAGAAAGCCCAAAGCTTATCTCCAATAATGCAATAAGATGAACTTCCCGGTTTGATCCTTCTGTCAGCTCACATGTTACTTGTCTAACTTTTTTCTCCTTTCTAGTTCTTGTGAAAACAACATACATGGAAGCAATCTCCACAAGTCAGAAGATATTGTTGTTGAAGCTCTCTTCTTTTTTTATAATGAAGTAATAGGTTTAATTATAGAAGGCATCAAGAAGATGCAGAGATAAGCAAATAGAGAGTAAGGCTGCATTGTAGCCACAAAAAGCAAAAGTGAGACCTTGTTAGCTACATCACTTGTGAAGCTCATAATTAAGTACTTAAACTAGTTATGTTTCAAATTGCAAATGAGAGTCCTCCTTCTATATATAAACCCTCTTTTTTGCTTACACATTAGAGACTTATCTTTTTTGAACAGGTAAGGAAGCCACGCCCCTCTCTTGATAACAAAAGTAAAGGTCTAAAAGAAACTTACTCTTGGTGAATCCCCAAACCAGTCAATGACCAATGTCTCAAGATCCAATGAGCTCTGTAGAAAGCTGCAAATGCCAGGAAAGTCCAACTGGTCTTCAGCTACGCTAAGTTCTAAAAATTTCCGTCTTGATGGTGGAGACCGCCACCCTTTCAACTCCAGAATGGACAGGCACTTATAAACCAAAAAGATAAACCAGAATATGTCAAAACAAGGAAACATGACATACTTGACAAATGAGATGCAAATTGTTGAATAATTCATTAACAAAAATATCTTGGACTATACGACTATGATTTTCCACATCAAAGTATTCATTGTTGTTTTAAAAATCCAAAGATAGATGGACCTTTAAACACATGGAAACCCCCATCAACAGGACTTAAATGTAAGATCAATATAAATCAAACCAAATTTTACACGTTCTATCAATTGCAAACTCTTTACTCTTTAGTACTTAGCAACTTAGTTATCAAATTATCCTAAGTAGTGGCACTATTAATGTTAACTAAAGTAATATTCAATGGCAAATAAAAAGAAATTCTGAATTATGGATAGTGAAGAGTATAAATAAACCTCGATGCACCAGGTACTCAGTTCAAGATTCTCGACATGGGCAACGCCATGAAGAAGTTCCTTCAAACAGCTTAACTCCTTCTCCAAGTTGCTCTCCTCGTCCTCAAAATCAAAATTTAAACGAAGGATTGCATAAACAAGTGAAGCCACATTTGTCTGCTCAATGCGTATCTTACTGCACATTCCTATAATTTCCAAATGCTTAATATGTGGGGCTATTATTTCGAGCCAAATATCATGATTCTTATCGTAGTGCTCTTCTATCGTCAATTCTCTCAGCTTCACAGATCTAATTTCCAGACGCTGTATGCCTGAAACTTTTCGTAGTTCCAAACACTCCAAGTTAGGGCAACCAGATAATACCTTTTCCGTAGCACCATCCGTCAGTTCAGCATTCCCAATCGAAAGAGAAACTAAATTACTCCAATTAACACTACCACAAGGATTCAATTGACAATAACTTAAAACCAATTCCCTTAAGGACGAATTTTTATACCCAAACTGAGGAAACTCATAATTTTGTTGACTTGAATAAAAATCAAGTGTAAATACTTCAACATTAGCAACTTTAGTAGCAAAATGTACCCATAAATCAACATCTTTAGCATAAATCTTATCGTACCTAAGGCTACTCACAAACAGTCTCTTGATTTTCTCGCAAGATTTCCAATAGTAAAGTTCTCTGTTGATCAAAGCCAGGTAAGCAAGAATGTCATTTTGATTTTCACTATTGGGGAAAGTGAAACCGAGTGATAATGGAACGGACATCCAAAGAAATCGCCATCGTGTAGAGAGTATGCTGGTTCGCACAACTTGTTTTTCGTCCCATAACTTAGAGAGGATGTGGAGTAGAATCGGCTCCGGTAGATCATTCAGCTGGTTTCCTCCTCCGGCCGCCGCCATGATTTTCTTCTGGGTTTCCATGGAGTGTGCAGTTTTAATATAAATTATCCATGTAGTCAATACTTTAGTCCAAAAAGTGTCAATTCCGTTAATAGTTTGGTTAATACCGGCCACCTTGCTCCAAGTAAATTAAGCATCGATACTTCGGTCCATATCTAGTGTGGGCAATAGAGCATTGAGATGATCTTTCCCTAGTACAAGAAGACCGGGAAGGTCCCACCTCTGATGTACCAGCTATCGTGCCTACCAGTGGCGGAGCTAGGATTTTTAATAAGGTAGTTCAAAATCTGAAGAACTAAACACACAAACTAACTGAATGGGGTTCGACATCTACTATATATATAAAAAATAATTTTAACCATGTATAAATAGTAATATAAATAGTAATTATAGAGGGCTGGCTCCGCCCCTGGTGCCTACAGTAAATGTTGGGTAGCCAAGTGCGGAGCAGATAACTACTTAAATCATCTAAGTAGTAAGCCCCCTCCAAGATGAATGCTCTCCCATTCCAACTTTCCCAGAGCTTCTGGTAGCATAGCCGAGACAACGATGGGTTCTCTGCTCCTGCAGGGATGGAGCGATAGAAGTTTTTTTGGGAATTCAAGAGAAGATTACAGCGAGACGAGTCGTTTATCATTACGATAGGTGTCAGGAGGAAGCATAGTGATGTATTTGTTGTAATCATAAATTTAACTCAATTCGCCACATTTGACATCCTTAATTGGGAACTGTATTTGAGTTGAACAATTTGGTTCCCTTCCATTCAAGTTTCATTGGAAGAATTAAGCGAAAAAATTAGGATACATACCAAGAAAGTCAAACTTCCATCGAAGAGAAACAAATGAAAGGTTTTCAATGAAATTCTCGTAGACATGAACAACTACAAAAAACTACTTGGATATTCATGAGTAGAATCCAAACATCATCTATCAACTACAAACCAGTTTCAAATCGAAAGTATGAGGTTATGTATGTATGTCATGATCACTACAAAAGAGAGTGGCGTAAATCTTATCAAACAAGGAAAGACAACTGAAGCGTGCAGAGAGGATCTTGGAAAACTTAGGAACTCATCCGAGACACATCACTCCCCTCTGAATTTGCAAGCAATGACAAAGTTCTTTATCGCTGTAGCATTCTTGCGCAAACATTTGAGCAATGGTAGTACAAACATATTTTCACTTTGTTCTCCATAAAAGTTGATGAACTTGATGGTCTTTAGATGTGGCAATGAACATTTAAAACTATATATTTCAAATCTCCTCCGTCGTTCATCCTGATTTGTGTACTTTGACAGCAATTTCTGCAGGAAAAATCCGATATATTAACCAGTTATTCTCCTTTAAGTAGAAAGCAAAGGAGTTTATCATTGTCTATGAAACATACCTAAAGATCAGAAATATATTGACATATATCATCTTTCACTAATAGTTATTTTATATCAATTACATTAACAAAAATAAAGGTCTAAAAGAAACTTACTCTTGATTTGCCATCGCAACAGTCAATGACCCATGTCTCAAGACCTGATGAACTCGATAGAAAGCTGCTAATTCCAAGAGAGTCCAACTGTTCTAAGGCCGCGTTAAGTTTTAAGAATTTCCAGCTTGATGGTGGAACAGGCCACCCATTCAACTCCAGTATGGACAGGCACTTACCAACAAAATAGATAAACAAGAATATGTCAAAAACAAGGAAATGCAACATAATAAATAACATTGAAAGTTATTGAATAATTCGTAAAAACAGCTTCAACTAAAGGGACTGTGTTTTGCCACAAGCCACATCAAAGTGTTCAAGGTTGGCTTGGAAATCGACAGATTGATTTTAAACACTTGGAGCACAAAGGTAGGGGTAAGGTTTGTGTACGCCACACCCCCTCCGTAAACCACAAGTAGTGGGATTACACTAAGTATGTTAATGCTTGGAAAAACACATTCGCATGACTTTATTTGATAAAAGTGGTGTTGGGGCCAGCTTGCGCGCACCTCAATTAATTCCATGGGATACTTGCCCCTTCCTAGCCACAACAGATACTTGGTAACTTTGTCAACCAAGGCTACAACAGAGGGAAAAATCACTTAATGTTTTCCTCTGTTGGGAGTTGAACTTCACGGTGCTCAATCCACTTCATTGACCACTAGTCCGCACCCATTCACATGACTTCAAGAATATGATCACTGTAAACCAATCCAAATTTTAAATGCTATCCATCCTAATAGTAAACTCTTTATTTTCAATCACATGCTACTGTCCAACAAAATTGGCCATGAGAATGTTATTCTTCAGTAATTACAAACATAGTTATAATATCATCCTAATTAGTGATATTGTTAATGTTACTAAACTGATGAATTCAATAACAAATAATAAGTAAGTCGCAAAATTAAAAAAAACACAATCTGAATTGGATAGCCAAGAGTAAGAATAAACCTCAATGCCCCAGGGACCGAGTTCAAGATTCTTGACATGGGCAACGTGGCGAAGAAGTTCCTGCAAATATCTACCCTCCTCCAAGCTATCTTCAAGGCCAGAAAAATCAACACTTAAAGAAAGGACTGCAGTGACAAGTGAAGTCACATTTCTCAGCTGAAAGTGAAGCTCATTGCAGCACGATCCCCAAAGTTCCAAATGTCGAATATATGGGGCATCAATTTTGATGCAATAGAATTCATCATAATATTCATAATCATATTCAAGTCTTTCATACATCGTTACAATCAATTTCCTCAGCTTCACAGAGCTGATTTCAGAAGAAGAATATTAACAACTTTATCTAATTCCAAGCACTCCAAATTAGGGCAACCTGGTAATATTTTCTCCATTACATCCTCTGTAATATCGGCATCCCCAATTGAAAGAGAAACCAAATTACTCCACTTCACATTACCAGAAGGTTTCAACTCGCAATTCCGTAACACCAAATTCCTCAAAACCGTATTCCTATACGCGAATTCAGGAAAATCATATATACATTCTGGAAAGGCCGTATCACAAAATTTCAACGTGAATTCTTCAACCTTAGCAGTATAAGTAGCAAAGTGCAACCAGAAATAAAGATCAGAATCCATAATCAACCCATCGTATGTAAAAGGACAAACACTAAATGATTTAATCTTCTCGCAAGACCTCCAATAATGAAGCTCTCTATTAACAGAACGTACGAAACCGGAAAGATCTTTATCATGTGTTGAGTCGAAATTGAGTGATGCTGGAACGGATTTCCAAAGAGATCACCATTGCGATGATAATACGCTGGTTTGAACAACTTGTTTACAGTTTGGTAGCATAGAGAGGATGTGAACTTGAATCAACTCCGGTAGATTACTCAGCCGGTCTCCATCTCCGGCCGCCGTCATGATTTTCTGTTGCAGTTTCGGTAATGGCGATTTGATAACCGCAAAATTGTAGTTTCCGTTTACACTATGGTATATTATTTAAAATATGCCCTCTAACTTTGGCATAAGTAAACACTTGAATAAATAGACTCATCTGTCATACGTGACATCCTACATGTCAATTTTGTGTCCTATGTGACATCTTATGTGTATTTGTCACGTAAAACGTGTGTGTCTATTTGTTCAATTTTATACAAATTTATGTGTATATATTTATGCACACAAAAAATTAGAGGACATAACTGTTAGTCGAAAATCAAGTTAAAAGTTATATTTATGTATTTTGCAAGAGTATAAAATTAAAAAGAGAAAAGAAAAATGTCTTATATAAGAATCAAAAACCTCAAATATATTTCAATTGAAGTTGATAGGGATAATTAGGGGAAAAGAGACAAATGTAACTATGGTTTAGATCATACCTCTTTGTTGCGAAAGTGGCTCAATATAGTATTAGCGTTTAACAAATTATACATACATAACAATGGCATCAAGTGAATAATATAGCCCTTCAAAAGTTGGGATTTTGGATAATATTTTTAGAATCAGCAACTCATATGACGTTTTAGAAACCAAATAAGTTGTAGAGTGTCTTCCCACACAAATATAGCTTGCTACCAGTAAGAGAAGCATAGAGGTCTTTAAACTTCACCACGACATAATAATATGCTTGGTTTTGCTAGTGAATGGTTACTATGGTGACTGAAATCGCTGAGCAAGAGCCCAATGGTACGTACACAAATGATCTTCTCCTCGAACAGATCATACTTGTTCAAGATTAAAACAAATGGGGTGATCTCTTTGAAACAGACATGTCTGGCCATTTTTTCAGAGTGTTCTTTGACATGCATCAGGGTCACACAAAATACTACAACGCGAACATCTTCAAACATCTCCACTTTCCATTACATAGGAAACAAGCCCATTGAGTCATAATGAATCTAGAAATACTATTTCTGCAAAATGACATTCAACCTTAGAGCAAGCTTTCTTACATGATTATCAAAGAAAAAATACATTGTGCTTTAGACATGAACAACTACTTGGATATTGATTAGTAGAATCCAAACTATGTATGTTGCGATCACTACAAAAGAGAGTCAGCAAGGAAAGAAAACTGAAGTGTGCAGGGAGGATCTTGAAAAGCTTAGGAACTCCTGACAACATGACTCCGCGATACATCACTTCCCTCTATTTTTCCTAGAAATGACAAACTCTTTTAGTGCTGTTGCATTCTTTTGCAACCATTTCACCAATGGTAGAACAACATTATTTTCCCTTGGTTTTCCATAAAAGTTAATGAACTTGATGGTCTTTAGATGTGGCAATGAGCAGTTAAAATAACGTGTCCATAATCTCCTCATTCGTTCATCCTCATTTGTGCACTCTGACAGCAGTTTCTGCAGGAAAAAATCCAACATATTAACCAGGTAGAAAGCGAAGGAGTTGATTGCACACAGATTGAAAAGTGTGATAAAGAAACTTACTCTTGGTTTGAGATTGAACCAGTCAATGATCAATGTCTCAAGATTTGATGAACTCGATAGAAAGCTGCAAATTCCAGGCTAGTCCAACTTTTCTAAGGCTGCGTTAAGTTTTAAGAATTTCCAGTTTGATGGTGGAATAGGCCACCCTTTCAACTCCAGTATGGATAGGCACTTATGAACCAAACAGATACGTCAAAATAAAGAAATGCAGCATACTTAGTAACAGATACCGATGAATTCAATAACAAATAATAAGTCACAAAATCTGAGTAAGAATAAACCTCGATGCACCAGGGACTCAATTCAAGATTTTCGACATGGGCAACGTGGTGAAGAAGTTCCTGCAAATATTTGCACTCCTTCTCTGCATTCTTAGGAAAATAAACATTTAAAGAAAGGACTGCAGTGACAAATGAAGCCACATTTCTCAGCTGAAAGTGCATCTCCTTACAGCACAATCCCCAAATTTCCAAATGTCGAATATACGGAGCATGAATTTCAAGGCAATGGCATTCATCATTATCATGTTTTAGAATCAATTTCCTCAGCTTCACAGAGCTGATTTCCAGACGACGAATACCAACAACATTATCTAATTCCAAGCACTCCAAATTAGGAGAACCTAACAATACTTTTTCCATTACATCCTCTGTCATATCAACATCCCCAATCGAAAGAGAAACCAAATTACTCCACTTCACATCACCAGAAGGTCTCAATTGACAAAATCCTAACGCCAAATTCCTCAAAACAGTATTCGTATACGCGAATTCAGGAAACTTATACGCCAAATCTGGATAAGTAGTAACATAAAATTTCAACGAAAACTCTTCAACCTTACCAATATTAGTAGCAAAGTACACCCAAAAATCAATATCACGATCAATATTCACGTAACTATGAATAAAAACCCTAAATGATTTAATTTTCTCGCAAAACCTCCAATAATGAAGCTCTCTGTTAACAGAAGCTACGTAAGCGAGAATATGTTTCTCTCTGTAAGCTTTAGGATCATCTGAAAAATCGAAATCGAGTGACGCTGGAACCGATTTCCAAAGAAATCGCCATTGCGATGATAATATACTGGTTTGAACAACTTGTTTACTGTTTGGTAACATTGAGAGGATGTAGAGGAGAATCGGCTCCGGCAGATTACTCAGCCGGTCTCCTTCTCCGGCAGCTACCATGATTTTCTTCTGCCTTTCCATGAAAATTGAAACGAAATGAGTAAAAACTTGACTTCAGCGAGCATCTATTTATTCCGTGCTCAAAACAATTACAAATTCAATGCTTTAGTGTTTAAGTTCTTTGAATTTAAGACAGTTAATAATATTATTTGCATCTCTTCATATGCTCTAATGTTTATTAAGTTCTTTGAATTTAAATTTAAAAGGATAAATGTTCTTAATTCATTGAGTATGGAAGAAAAAAAAAAATTAGTATAGTTCAATAATAATGGGAAAAGAAATAATCATAAATGATATTCAAATTTATTACTATAATAACATTTTTTGTGGTATGTGGAAAGGTTTATCGTCGGTTTTTTTAAAAAAAAAAAATAGAAAAAAACTGACTGCCTGAGTTGGTTTCATCTTGGTTCTTTGAACAGACTCAATGCTAAAATTTTAAAAGATCGTTTGATACGAGGGATAAAGAATAATAATTGCAGAATAAAATTTGAAATTAACTTTATCCCATACTTAGTTTAAGGTATCAACCAATCAGGATTATTTCACACCATTTGTATTGAAATGGTGGGAATTGGGATCATCATCCCATATAAAATGTGGGATAAAATAATTCCAATCCGGATTATGATTGTTTATCTCATCTCACATACCAAACGACTACTATTTTTTTTGAATAAGTAATATTTGTATTATAACTCAGCACTTAGGTAGTGTACTAAACCCTTTACAACAAGTCAAAGTATAGCAATATATCAAAGGACTCCCAGTTGTAACACATCTAGGATATTTTCTGCATCTATATGAGAGTTCTTTGTACACCAAAAACACAAAAGCAAAATACAATCTGTTTTGATTTTCTGTACTGTTCTACTGCTGTCTTCGAAACACCTAGCATTTCTCTCCTTCCAGATGGTCCACCATATACAAGATGGTATGGTTCTCCAGTAGCTCATGTTTTTAGATCGCTTCCCAACTAGATAGAGTGTCAACAATCTTGCTAGGCATTGTCCGTTGTATGCCTCTGAGATTCTTCCATAGTTGGTCAGTGATTCTACAATGCAAAAACAAATGTCCCACTGTCTTAGTTGCCTCACCACATAAACAACAGTGCGTGACTAAGATAATGTTTCCTCTTTCTTAGGTTTTCATGTGTCAAGACAACTTCTTTTACTAACAACCATGAGAAACACGCCACCTTCAAAGGTGCTTTGGTTCTCCAGATTTGTTTCCATGGCCATATGGAGTTCTGTGCCACTGTCGAGTTCAGAAGTTTGTACCCTGAACTTACTTTGTATGCCCCATTATTCAAGTTTCTTCTGAAGTTTAATTCCCAGCCCACATGTCAGTTATTGTTCTGTCCTGGTGGATAACTAAATCAAACAGATTAGGGAACTTCTCTGCAAGACTCCAATTACCTAGTCACCTATCTTTCCAGAAAATGGTTTTATTACCATCACCTACACTAATGGTAGTGTGGTTCAAGTAAAATAGGCCACCAGTTTCTGATAGATCTCCAAACAGTGACACCATAAGGATTGTTTGCTTCTTCAGTCATCCACCCATCCAATTCTCCATACTTTGTTCTGATCACCTTTATCCATAGAGAGTGTCTTATGGGCCTATCTCCAAATGACTACTATTTTATATGCAAGCTCATCTTGAGAATACATTTCTGAGGCTATAAATAGGAAAACTTCAGCTAAGGAATAAAAGGTAACCACTGAGCTACAATTGTTACTAAAAGCCACTTACAAGTTACAACAAAGATCATACAAAAGGATGATACAAGTATTGGTTTCCCTAAAACTTACAATGTCATCCAAGAAACTTTTACTATTAATATACACTGGAATAGCTACACAATTGTGAAAAAAGATTGATTCAAATTTATTTGACATCACTTACTTTTTTCTTTGCCAAATCTACAAATAGCAAAATATGTCTAAGCTAATTCATTCCTTGTTGGATAAATGGTGAAGAGCTAACATCAGTTGTACTGTAAAATGAGTCCTCTGCTCCACCATAATAGGTGTCTTCCTTTTCCTCGTCCCACTTCACGACTTCTCTTATATACTTGAATGCCTCATCAACTGTAACTCGGTCTCTTGCCCGAGCTTGACATACAAATAGCTTTTTACCAGTGATAGAAGTATAAAGGTCTTTAAACTTCATTGCGACATAATAGTATGCTTGGTTTGCTAGTGATAGGTTATTATGGTGGGTCCATACTGGACTGAAATCGCTGAACCACTCGCAAGAGTCCAATGGTACACGAACGATCTTCTCCTCGAATAGATCATACTTGTTCAAGACTAAAACGAATGGGGTTTCTTTGAAACAGGGATGTCTGATCATTGTTTCAAAGAGTTCTTTGATATGCATCATCTTGTTCTGAAGTAGCGTACCGCTACCAGAGTCCTCCTGAGTAAGCCACATCTGATCATAGTCACTCAGGGCCGCACAAAATACTACAACACGAACATCTTCAAACATCTCCACCCATTTGCATCCTTCATTCATTCCGTTGGCATTTATTCTAATTAGTTGGTACCTATCAGGATATGCAATGAGTCTGTCACATAACCATCAAGCTAGAGTACATCGAGAGAATTTTCAACATCTAAAACTAAAAAGATAATTATCACTTAACAGCTAACGCCATAAAATGTAATTGTCCTACTAGGAGGAGAATGGTTACCTAGTCAGAGGTGGTGCAGGAGCATCCAGATTGTCTCCATAGGTTTCAGACATTGGACTACGATCATCCAAGGAGAACTCCATAAAAGCCAAACCATTGCCTTGGGTTACTCCTTCAGCATACAGTATATCTCGCTCTGAAGGTTCATACTCATTGCTTGATACCTCAACAGCCTACAAGACAGGAAAAAACAATTTAGTATCCGTTATCCATCTTCTGTAGTGGTTGGCATTAATCAAATTAAGAATCTATTCACAAGTAGGTATACTCCAGAAAAGTAAAATGGGTCTTACATCCACCTGTAATAACTTGTCGCAGGAAAGGATTTAGATTCTATATTACTCAATTAAAAGAAATAACTGTGTATAGCTCTGAACCATGAGAACACTACAGATCTTTGGGGAGATATGTTACCAGGAGAGCAGAGCCAAATGCATATAGACGACATATGGTCGACAACTCAGATCAACTAGATAACCAAAACAACTCATTACCCATATACAATTAAGATAGTGCAAAAATAAGTTATGTAATACATTGCTTGAGAGATTTCTGACAATTTGATTCAATAAGACTACTCCTCAACAACAACAACAACATACCTAGTGTAATCCCACAAATAGGGTCAGGGAAGGGTAGAGTGTAGCAGACCTTGCCCTTACCTCGGAGAGGTAGAAAGGCTGTTTCCGAAAGAGCCCCGGCTCGAGTGCAGAAAATCCAAGTATTTACGAAAAGAGGGAATAGGAGAGTGGGGAAAACAAATAAGACTACTCCTATGCTCCAAAAAGTACCTTGCTCAAGAAGTAATCTGCTACATCTGGAAGGAAATGAAGCTCATTTCTTCTCTTGTATGTTTCCTGTATAGCAGGATCCTTCCACACCTCTTCAACCAGAGGAGCATATTCACGTGTTGCTGCAGGGAAAAATGCATCTAAATCTCCCGTGGCAATGATGTCCAGTAGCCAATCAGAGAAATGCTTCAACCTCGGGTTCAAGGAATAGATGCACTGGTTAGTTTTGGCAGATCCCACGTCACCACCTATAAAGTTGAACTTAGTTACTAAATTGCAGCCAGAAGTTCCTTTGACCGCGACATTGTGAATCATCAATGAAATTTGAAACTATGTAGTCGCTACAATTCCAAATAGTGAAGATTATTGTACCAACGAGGATATCTGTGACCTTAGTCAAGTTGCAATATCTTTCTAGTAAGTGGCATGCGGCATATAAACTCCATATAATAAAACTGTAGGAGACTTCAAGTCTTTGAAATTGGTCAACCGTCAACGATCAAACAAGCAAATAACTGAAAATTGACAATGAAATAACTCCCTTGAAGATCCCTCTCTGTGACTTCATTTTACCACTCTAAAATCAAACTTTACTCTTTACTAACATCAAGAATTGAAAAGACAACTATTTGTTTTATTTCTTCTTCCTCCGCAATTCGTTAAGTAGGACAGGGATTCCACTACAGAGAAAACTATCAATAGTGGAATAAAGCCCTCGCCACAGAGGCAAAGAGGGCCAGAGCTCCAAGTCCAACGGTATGACCACTAATCTACCCGACTGGCACAAGTACTTTTGTAAATTAACAGAGGACTTTTTATCACTAATTTTAGAGATGTATTTAAAAGAACCTTCAGCCTCTATTCTTGACAAAGCCTCCTCTTCAAAGCGTTCCCTTCCATCAAGAAGAATGCTCAGATATTTGTACATGTTGCTTTGAATCATCAGCTTTATATCTTGAACTTCTTCATTAGTGAACTTGTTCCCATACAAAAATTTTGCCTGCTCAGAAGGTTGTCAAAAATGAGTATAATAACTGAAAGCAAGGAAGTACACTTAATGACTAAGAAAAGTCAATTTCCTTTGTTGATAACTGAGAAATCCCCAAGAGCAAGTGGCGCACAATTCAAAAACTCAGTGTATAATGCATTTGTCCCTCTACCCTTCTCCACTTGAGGAAAGTCAATATTAACCATTGCATTTCATTTCACCCGCTAAAAAGTAATATGCAACAAGGCAGAGCAAGAAGCATAGACAGAGTCAAGAAAGAGAAGAGAACTGAAATCCATACAAACAAGCACATAGTCAATTGCCAGGAACTCATTTCGTCTCAAGCTTGATTCTTCAGCTTTCTTCTTTGCTCTATCCCAAAACTATGTTCAAGTGTGTTCAATTTAACATAAGGTTTTAATTCGTAATATACCATAAGATTCCTGGATTTCAATTCAATTTGGGTTGCCTGTGGAGGCACTTCCTTCAAGCTTCCCAACGATAAGTTTCCAGAGAACTGTTATCTCTATTATAGCCAAAAGGAACATAGTATTGAGAAAGTTGTCAAACATGAGTAGATGGACTATACCAGCCCACACTGCTCATCACTTTCAGACCAATCTTCCTATATGGCCGATAAAATTGCATCAGTTAATGAAACAAAGGGCATAAAGTTTTCTAGTACACAACAATCCCTAACAAGTTTGGTTAGAGAAAGAAGCTTTAAACTCAATCAGAAAAAATAAACAAAATAGAGTTTAAACCACACTACATATTTCCCCCTATTAGACTACCGGAAGTGGACCATCTAAACCTTTGTGATGAATTGTCTCCTCCAAAAAGGCGAGCAAGAGGTTCTGATTTGGAAGATATCCCAGCCAGTATCGCACACTAAATGAGGGATTTCACTATTTCATCCAAGCCTCAGCTTCTTGTCTTTAATGATACTCCTTCAGTCCCATTTTATATAACGATATTTGAAGGGACATGAAGTTGAAGGTATTAGTTTGACATATATATTATATAGTTGTATTGGAATAAAACATTTAAGTAATGGCTGAAAAGCTAGTTCGGCCGAGAACATTGCTTCAATGTCTCAAGTATGAATCATTAAATGAAATTGAATTCTTGAAAGTTGTATAGAATATTATTATAGTAATAGTGAATATCTTGGGACATTCAAAGATGGAAAAAGTCATATTAGTAGGGATGGAGGGAGAAAAAAGCTCTATATTATTTCATCTCTGCATGGCTTATAACAAAGTTTATCAGAATATTCCATATATAGAAGCTTGACTTCAGATTAAAAAAAGAACACTAAATGAAGAAAAGGCATCTTCTCTATAAAGCGGTACGCTATTAATAACTTAGACAAATCCAATACGGCAATACCTGCTTGAAAATAGTGCTTGTTCCGGAACTTTCAAGTCCAAGTAAAAGTAGCTTCTGAATCCTTTTTTGCTCTATATAATTTGTAACAGTAGTATAATTGCTAGGTTCATCCCTCTGTCCATGGGGCTGACCAGTAGGTACGGGCAGCGAGAACAAGGAGCAGATAAACCGCGTAAATGCCTGTATAACAAACAAATATTAGATATTTAAGAACCAACTAGTCCTACTTACAGAGTAGGATGAATCCTAAATCAACTTCTTTTCGCTACCTTTTCCCATATGTTACCCCGAATATTATTTTGACCTTCTTCCTCATAGCGACCATCATCATATACCCAAAAATGAGTGTCACGGGGACATTGCACATTTGCAAGCTGAAATAAAAGATAAGAATGATTCACTGCAGAAAAACTGTTTAGGACATGATGACAGTTCCATTTTGATAAGATCCATTTTCCCCAGAGCCTTAACTTAATGTGACATAGATATGAGCACAGTTTGTCAAATAAACATCTCATATCAGCATCACTGAACACTCTTTCATTTTCTGGCTCTGATTTTGTGTAACCTCAATTATGAATATGTTGGAACTTGAAAAAAGATATATCTCATTCAGATTTCACACTGAGCTTTTGATGTATGTGTCCCAGTACTATTCCAAAGAAGGAAGATATTCAATAAGAAAACAGAAGGAAAAAAAATTGATTTGTCTAGTTAGAATGGATTGGCCATACCTATCCAAACAATAATTGTTAATGACTGACTCGTTATTCACTCATTTTGGGTCATTATCATTATGCTTTTCCAAGTAGACATTTTTTTACAGTTCCATTTCCCTGTTGAACTTCTGTTTTCTGATAAATTAGGTAAAGTCACAAACATTATATATCCCTCAAAGATTTTCAGGACAGCAAAGACACGGGTAATAAGAGACATTCCTCGTCGAATAAAGCAATCTACGATTTATGAAAAGAATAACTGCAGCCTACTAAAACAGGTACCATATCCCTGACCAATAGGCAGCTGGTTTCTCTAAGCAAGGATAGCAAAATTACAATTAATTAAGACCGGGGACCTACTTTATAGTTTTACAGTTGTAGAAGACAACAACAGATATAAACATAAGGGACATTTCATTACCAAATCTCTATTAGAACAGTAATTTCAGAGCTATAAATGTTTACTTGGAAGTAGATTTTATTTAACTTCACAGTGTATCAGTAAAATGATTGCAGCCGCAATAGGGTCAGAAAAATCAATACTGCAGGCAACATTTGGTGAAAGAAATCCCTAAAGGAAACAGCAAGACAATAAGTGACAGAATTGACCAAAAAATAGAGGAGAAATTATTCACCACCTTAAACAGGAAAACTTCAAGTGAAAAGACATAAACTGTGGCTAGTAAATAGAAGTAACCATTAGCTTGGCATTTAATAGTGTATAGTAATTACTCTGCGGCACGTTATTGCCTAAAAAATATGAATGGAAACTTTGTCAAACAACATACCTTCAACACCTTGAGCTCCAGTTTAGTTATCTCTCGGCCATTAATATAGACCTGTGTGGTTCCATTGCTTGCATGCGGACTAAGTTTCCCAGTAAAATTCAGGTTTGAACTCACAATTCTATCAGGTTTTTCTCCTTCCTGTTGAATTAAGAAGCCAAAGCTGCATCAACTTTCTTATTTCCTGATAGGGATTACAATGAATGATTAGTTTAACTTCATTAAACAAAATTACCTTTCCCCAAAGTCCAGATTCCTTGTCATACCAATAACTTCCAGGCTTTAACTTCTGAGGCGGTAAAGGACACCCAAAGAGTTCTGCCATCTCATCAGGCTTCAAAGGAAATCCATTAATAATCAACTGCTCCGGTCGGAGCTGATTAGCAGCACATTCTTTTTCTGCTTTCATTATTTGCTTGACTTCCAAGGGACTAAGCAAACGTGATAATACTCTTGAATGTTTGCCAAGCTTGAACCTCTTTGACTCATCAATTGGCTCACTGATGCAACTTACACATTTGCGCCCCTCAGGCATTGAACCCATTGCTCTGAGCACACAATTGATGCAATACTTTGCATCACAAACCAAGCATGACTCTTTATTTTCCCACTTCCCTTTCCCACACCTACAACAGAATCTTGATATCTTTTTCTTCTTTCTTTCCTTGGAAACTCCAACATATTCCGGAAAGACTCGGTTCTCAATGTCCACCACTTTTCTTTCAGATCTATTAACAGTATTGAAAGTGACCATGTGGGCTCCTCTCCCCTCATTGTGCTTTGCAGCATTCTCAGAGGGATTATGCTCGGACCCAGGGGACGCCGAGGGGGAACCTGAAGAAGAATCAGGGCTCTGCAGTACAGACACCTGGGACTCTGAACTACCAGAAATCCTTGGACTTTGACTTGGTTGCTGTGACACGTGCAATGGGATTGGCTCTATAACAGGTGCAACATCCCGGCGTACGGATCTTCTAGATTCTGAAAGAGGTTCTGCTGTTGATGCTGTGGGAATTGCACCAGATTTCACATCAACAGGTTCTACTCTAGGAAGTTCATATGATATTGGAGGACCAGTATACTCCGATGCTATTGAGTAATTCATTGCATCCTCCTCAGGGAAGGGAACTCCTGGAGGAAGCATCCTCCTCACCATCTCCCTCCAATTCTCTCCACTATTCTTTTCCATCTTTATTTAAATGCAAAAATTGCCAATCTGCTAGTGTAGTATTACCAATTGCAGCCTCAATTTCTCACACATCTATCACTTCTTAATACAGCTGATTCCACCATCATCTAGTAAACAGAAACATCTAAGTCAAATAACAATGTTATAATTACTTTCCAAGGAACTATTGTTAAGCATTAAACTCATGCTGATTATATATAGTCAAAATTCCCCCAAACACCTTCAATTTGGAAAAACATCAATCTCAACATTTGATCAAAAGTTCAACACTTTGAAATCTGACAACCAAGCAATCCAAGCACAAAACTTAACTACTCAAACAACCAGACAAGACCCGCAAACACATTTTATTAGAACAGAAACAAAAATCAAAGCTTTTCAGAACCAAGGATGTGCATAGTGGTCAATGAAGTGAGTCGAGAACCATGAGGTCTCAGGTTCAGAAAAATACAGTGATTACTGGTGGGAGGTGACACGTATCCTATGGAATTAGTCGAGGTACACGAAATCTTCCCAAGACACCACTGTTATCCAAAAGCAAAAAATCGAAGTTCTCATGAAAATTAAAACCAAAGTTCATATCTTCAAGTGGGAATCTAACAATTTTGAACATTGAAGTACTGAAAGTTTCAGAATCAAACTTAACCAAAGCTAATCCACATTTTCCAACCCTAAACTACTTTGCAACAGTTTCAAACCCAAAGCATACAGAAATACATATACACAAACTAATTTAAAAAAATAAGTATGCAAAAATATCAAGAAAAGAGGTGAAATGAAGAAAGTTTTCACCTTTAAGTTAAAAAGAGAAAGGAAACTGAAAAGGGGTTGAGTAACTTTACCTGTGAAAGTGACTAGCAAGCTGAAAATATGAATCTTATTAGAGATGATTAAAAATTGCTTTCACTTTTTATTGAGCTCCAAAAAGACTGAAAAACTCAAAAGGGGTTAATTCTTAAAGCCTAATCTTTGGGGGAATCAACCCTTTTGAACAAAAAGAAAGAAACTTGCAAAAAGAAAGATATTAGAAAGAGAGAAAAAGACTGGTGATATGCTGAATACAACCAAGATAGAGAGTTGGGGTAGGTAGGGTGGGTGGCAGGGGGTTAGTGGGGTGGGTGGGAGTACGGCGTAGGGGGTGAAGTGGGTCCATGTGAAAGAGTGCACGGTTTTGGACTGTGTAAAAGAAGATGGTGATGATGAAGAAGATGGACAAAGGGGCAGGTGGGAGAGTGTCAGAGCAGGGAGCGTGAATACACGCTCTTCTAAGAGCGAGTGGTAGTTGGTGACCAGAAAACAGAAATTATATTTAATGCATAAATAATTTTTAAAATATATTACCCGATTTTATTGTCTTCTTGGTTTCAATTTAATGTATTTTTTTTTTAAATGTTGTTGTTCTACTCCATTGTTTCAGTATGAATTCTTTATAATTGTTTTATGTATTCGATTTTTGTATTATTTTATTTAAGTCGAAAGTTTATCGAAAATAATTATTTTTCTTTTTAATGTAAGAAAAAGATTGTATTAACATCAATCTTTTTAGAGATCGCTTACAAAATTATATTGAACTTCAATTTCTAAATATTACCAT
>JAJOOR010007397.1:0-50333 GCA_036250505.1 Solanum acaule | reverse complement strand
AATAATGAACCAACTTGATGGCATGACTTAAGCTAAAACTTGAACTGGGCAATCTGATAATCTGATATGAAACTATGTGCCAAGAGTGAGTGAGAATAGTTGATTGTTCAAACAGTTTTTGTGCCAATCTAGAACTTGCCCGGTTAGTCCTGATAAGACAATCTATTCTAGAGGCTAGGAAGTGATCATAGGCCATTGTTTCTGATAAGTCCACAAATTACCTAAAAGAATCCAACCAAACGAAAGCAATGCTCCATTTGATCCAAATACTTTGAGCCTAAATTAGACCATTTTCTTTCTAAACCACTAACTCACCTTCCCACAATCTACCATGTTGGCCCTGGTCCCTCCTTGGACATGTGCACTTCAACTTAGGCCAAAAGACTAAGTTGAGGGTGGCTAATGTAAAAGATAACTTCAATCTTGGCCCTGACCCGACATCGGGTATTGTGCACCTCAGCTAATGGAAAATCCATAAGTTGAGGTTGGCTATGAAAAAGGAAACTGAAAGAAAAAAAATGGGTATGAAAAGAGTTTGATGTTAAAAAAGAAAGGAAAGGATGTGACTCGTTGAAAGCTAAAACAAAAATAAAATAAAAGTAAAAAGAGCTACAAAGTCTAAAGTCACATCCCTAGTTGAAGAAAATTAAGGGAAAGAAGGTAAAACGATAGGATGATAAAAATAGGGCAAAAAGAGGTTGAAAGACTAGTGCAATGTCAAGGAGGGCAGAAAGTCACTAAGCAGTACCCAAATGTACCACACCTGACCCTGAGCCTACGTTACAAGCCAAGAAAGTCCTATAGTGATCCTAGAGTCTAGGGAGGAATGTTAAGGAATTATTAGTTATGTTTTTAAGAAAATTTATTTCAAAATTATTTTCATATCAAGGTTAACTTTCAAACATTATTGACTAAGGATGTAGTCCTAGAAAGACTAAACATTAGACATATAGTAATTATTCATCAAATATATAATTACTTGTCAAGTCAACCTTCATTAATTTTTACTGGATTTGTGACCTTGCCAAAGCCTGAAGCTAAGACATATAATATCTAGCGTGAAATTTAGACATATCTATGACATACAAAATAAAAAAATGATTTGCATAAATAAGATTTTTTTGATGTTATCTCTAAAGTTGGCTTCATAAAGAAAAATCTTTAAAAATAAATGATCTCCACGCTAAAAAATAAAAACATGCTTTCAATGATTGTTAAGCGAGCTTATGGTAATTTGTCAGGACTTTAAGTAAAATTTCAATAATCTTCATGATTTATTATTTGAATATTGGCAAGAATTTGCTTTAACATTAAGTTATGTTGATTTTTCAAGATTTTCAGTAAATACTTGGAGGGTCGCATAATTTTTTCAAATCTTTACTATGATTCTTCAAGATTTTCATTATATACTTGGAGGGTCACACTAGTTTTTTCAAATATTTACTATTGAAATCTTGATAATCCAGATCATAATAATCACAATAATATATTATGTTTAAAAAATCAGTAATATATTTTATTTTAAAATTGATCCATAATTTTTTGTGTGTGTACATATATAAATAAATAAATAAATAAACATATATGTATACTAGTATATGTACCCGCGCTGTAACGACCTGTTCCCGTCGTAATAGAAAAGCCAACGGGGAAAACTTTTTCATAGTAACTTGAGATTTCCCAACCTAGGCCAGATTTGGACGAAATCGGAATCTGTGAGGTCTAGGGAAATCTGGTTGCAATTGGGTGATCTAATTATGAATTTGATCACATGAGTAGATGAAAAGTCATTAAGGAACACGTACGACTTTACAAAATTGAATTTAGGTGAGTAGAACTTCCGAAACTAATCTTAGCATGAACGGGCAGTTTTTGAGTGTCATTGGTTGAAGGTGTGTTGTGAAATGTGGTATTAGAATTACTAATTTTGCTCACTGGTTCCACTCAAGCCGTTGAGGCAGGATTTCTGCCGCCAGGGCGGGGCCGCTGTAGCGGGGTGAGTGCCGCCATGGCGGGGGGTAAACACGACTTAAAGTCGAAAATAAACCCCAAAAATATGTTATTCTGTAATTTTCGAACTTAAGAGCTAAGAAAGGAACCCAGGGCTTTTCTTGATAGTTTTTCACCATTCTTAAGGCTAAAGGTAAGGTTTTAACTGCCCGAATCCATTTTTCGATCCGTATAACGTAATCTAATGGGTATTTATCGATGGGTGAGGGTTTTGATCTGGAAATTATGGTTGATAAAGCCCTAATTTTGGTATGGGGATCATGGGTATGATCTACGGTTGATAGAATTGGTAGTAATTCGGGTAATTAGTGATTGTTTATTAATTTTCGTGTTATTATGATTGTTTCTAGACCAAGAAAAAGCGGAACGAATCTGAAAAGGGAAGAACCAAGTTTCTTAGGGGTTTCAAATTCGTTTCGAGGTAGGTGGTAGTTATGACTCTATGATTGTGTGATGTATGTTTGTTCTTGCTTCATTATGATACATGTATGTATGCGAATGTTGCATTATTGATCACATTAATTTTAATTGAGGATATATGAATGATAAATGCCATGAATCATGACTTGATTGTATTATTATGAGAATGTACTTTGTGATTTTGATTGTAGCATGTTGAATGGATCGGATGTTGCGTTCTGACAAACTAACTTGGATTGGTTTCCACGTTCTGGCATAATTATAGGATCGGTTGTCACGTTCCGGCAAAATCCTTGGATCGGGTACCATGTTCTGGTATGCTAACAGTTTGGGTTTGGGTTCCATGAGTGGACCATTGACTTGACATAACTGTATAATTGACACTTATGAAATGCTTCATTGTTCTTGAATATTGTTGATATTGTATATATTCGATATATGCATGTTGTTATATTATTGTAATGGCTTATGTATGTTGCACTTAGTGGGATAGCCGTGTGATCATACCAGTACACTGTGGTTGTGTACTGATACTGCACTTGCTCTTTCTTTGTTGAGTACAGGGCATCTTCAGGCGGCTATTGACAGACCTCGCTTAGAAGATCAGTGATCGTTCGAATTCAAGGATTAGCCAGTTCTTCCGGGCTACCATGAGTTCTCTTTCTGTCTATGTCCACCTTTCGGACTTCAATTTTCTAGCTAGTTATTAGTACATTAGTTTGGGGTTGTAACCCTTCTTGTTTAGATTTGTTTAGTTTTCAGACTATTTTTTTGCAGTTTATGAGAACTCCATATTTCTTTCCTTAGCATTTAACTTGCTTTCGTAACTTATATGCCTTGGTATTTTGATTTAGTTGGTTATCTAATTAGCATAAATGGTTCTCCCACCAGAGGGTTAGTTTGGGTGCCAATCACGATGGTCTGGGTCGTGCCAAAGTTGGTATCAGAGCCTAGGTTAGTTGATCTTGATGTACCAAGATGAGTCTAGTAGAGTCTTGCGGAATGGTACAAAGATGTTTGTACTTTTCTTTGAGAGGCTATAGGACTTTAGGAAATCTCTCTGCTTTTCTTGTCTCCTTTCGTGCTATAACTAGATTCCAATTGGTATCAGGCGATTGAAATTGGTATCTAACCTCCACTCTTCTGTCCGCAGATGGTTAACACTAGATTCAACAGTGTCAGGCCCGTAGCTCCCTTCAATGCTACAGCTGAGGAATCTGCATCAAGAGGTCACGGTCGAGGCAGAGGTAGAGCAAGAGCTAGGGGTAGAGGCTGAGGAAAGGCATCACCTACTAGGGATGGGCCACCGGTTTGAGATGCTCCCAGAAATGAGGGACTATGGGAAGATCATCTAGAAACACCTCTGGAAACTCACTCACTACTGGAACTGACTGAATAGGCGGTGACTCACCACTAGAGTCATTAACTCATACTAAGTGATAGATTCACCCCTTGGAAAATAACTTTCTCACCTTAAGGTATGAAATAAAATGACCCTTAAGCACTGTTGAACTACTCTTCCACTCAATAATTGGCTCATTAGGAACCTAGAACTTAACTACTCAAGTTCTACAATCAACTGAGTTATAACTAGCATGAATCTAGTCCATAGCTAGAATAACATCAAAATCTACCATGTCTAACTCGACTAAGTAAGCCATGGTGTCCTTCTAATTGACGAAAATGGCACAATCACGATAAACTCTCTTTGCTAGAATAGACTCACTAAAAGGTGTAGAAACACTAAAGGGCTCATGAAGTTGCTCAAAAAGAATATCAAAATTCATGGCAATATAAGGAGTCACAAAATATACACTCGCCCCTGGATCTAGCGAAGCATATACATCAAAAGAAAAGACTTTGATCATACTAGTGACAACATCTGGCGAATTCTCTTGCTCTTGGCGACTAGTGATAGCATACAGACGGTTTGTTCCTCCACCTTTCCCTAAAGTAGCTCCTCTAGGTACAACTCTATATGGCAGAGCAACTAAAGAAGATTGAGCTCTATTGCCCCCATTACCACTACCTTACCTGTCTTTGGGCACTCTCTCATGAAGTGACTATTCTGACCACACTTGAAACAACCAGTGGAGCTATCACGACACACTTCTGAGTGGTTTCTACCACACTAAGCACATGCATGAGTCTCATTACCTCCTTGTGAAACACTACCCTGAGGGTGTGCAGGTCTCGCTTTGAAGTTTTGTGAATTCAAATTCTTGAACTCACCGTTGTTCGTTGGTGCAGGTGCACTAGAAGATGATGGGGTAGGTCCATTTAGCTTCTGTTTGAAAGATAACCAGTTCGCAATGCTCTTTTGGTGCCCAGACTCATTCCATGTTGTCTTAGCTCTCTTATTCTAAAACTCTTCTCTATCTCTCAATTTATCTTCCTCAACTTATTGCATATGGATCATCAGCCTTGCTATGTCTATATCTCCTATCAGCACAGTAACCTTGCCCTTCCACCTGATAGACGAGAAAACCCAGATACAAATAAACTCATCCTGCTCCTCATATCAACAACCATCTCCAGAGCGTAATGAGAAAGTTGGGTGACCTTAAGGCAACACGCATGCACACTCATAGATTCCTACTTAAGAGTGGGGAATTCTCTTACCTTTTCCTCTCTTAGCTCACGGGGAAAGAAATACCCTATGAAGGCACTCTCAAACACAATGCAGCTCACAATTGGTGCACCTTCAACTCTACTTTTCCTCTATTGGTCAAACGAGACTCTAGAAACACCCTTCAGTTGGTATGCATCTAGTTTCACTCGCTCAACATCATCAACATGCATAACCTCAAAAACCATCTACAACTCTTCCACAAGTTTTCTGGATCCTCGATGACACTTGAACTGCTGAAGTTTGGAGGATTCATCCTTAAGAACTTACGGATTCTGGATGTATCAATCATATCTTGTTGATCCCCTCTCTGCTAACCAGCTTGATTAAACACCACTTGATTCAACATTCGGATAGCATCCTGCTACTCAGCATTTCTGACCTCTCCTTGGGGTTGCACCTCTGGTGCATTAGGTAACCCTTGATCCTCAACATTACTCCTAGCAGGACAACCTCAGAAAACACTTCGTGGAGGCTTGATCTGAAAGATATGCGCAAGCACGAGTTAGAAGGAAACTTTATAGAGTTAAACTTTATCGTACAAAAAGATCATGAAAGAAGTGAGATAGTTCCTAAATGTTGCAACCTCCTAATTATAGATATGGCGCGCTTCACATTGATAACTAGGACTCTACATACACGGCATCATAGACACCAAAGGACTCTTGAACTCTGGGTCTAATACCAAGTTGGTCCCACCCCGAGCGTACACCCTGGATGCGATTGGCACTCAAGAACCATTGTTGGCCCCAAGCAAACCCTTGGCCTTGGTCAATACTCAAAAACTTGCTTAACATAGAATAGTCTCAAAAAATAAACCCAAATAGCAAATCAGAATGTTTTAAAGGAAATATTCAATTGGCCAAAGAGGCAACACAAGTCTTTAAAGATTAATAACTGAAATGGAAAAGACTCATGAACTACTATTTATTTATCTATAATGCCTCTACTAACTAAGATGGACATCGAGACAAGATCCACGACATCCTAATAACAAAATCAAATGACTGAAAGTATATAAAGGATCCTCCAAAAGCAAGAAGGCTCACTAACAATTCTAGAACTCACTGAAAGTATATAAAGGATCACTTCCAATACTTTGCCGGGGTATAGAACCTACTAACTAAGTGGATCCACTAGTCTATACTAAAAACCAATAAGGAATCATCTAAAGAGTATGAGCCTTTCTACCCAAGTTGGCTACACTTTTTATGGGGGATGTGAGTTGTTAGAACTCTCCCCCATATCAGTGCTAAATACTACTCACAAAATATAACTTAGCTCATTATGTTTTAAAGAAAACATTTCCTCTTCCTAAACTTTGAGATTATTACTCAATAGGTTTCTCTAAAAAGAGATAATATTGAAAATTGTTCATGAACTCTTTGGAAACGGGTGTTTCCTCTTATCTTAAATGTAAAAAAAACATTTGTCTTAGGAATACATAGTTCCCATATATCATTTTAAAGAAAATGAGCTCAGCATTTACTCTTCCCCAACTCAATCCTCAAGTCTTAAAACAAGTTTAAAAACAATTTGTAAAAATATTTCTTAAAATGACTAAGAATTCACAAGACTTGACTCTTAGCTCTACCTTGAATTTGAATTATGAATTCAAGGTTATGATTCACGTTGTGAATAATTTCTATATGTTTAGAAGTAGTTTAGAGTAGTTAGAACCAATGGTGAGTGAAGGTACACTTTAGGAGAACTTTGACGAGTAAAATGATGGAAAAAGGGTAGGGGCAGACGATCCGAGCGCACTGCTGGTGCGGGGCGCCAACCCCTAAAGTTTAGACACCCATCCTGTACCCATTCCCCCAGAGAATTCCGACGAATTTTTCCACTCGTTTTCTGACCTTAATTCAACTAGAATAGAATGGATTATTCCCCAATCACTTAGAATCTAATAGTCAACATATGTACATGATAATCTACACGAAACAACCCTCAAAACACTAACACTTATCTCAAGAACTCATCGAAATCCGAACAATCAAGATTATGGAAGGTAATCCAAGAAAACTCAACAAGAATTCAGATCCTTCAAATTTAAAAACGAATTTGTACTTAAAATAACATGATTGGTATGTGGGTGAACGAACCCACAACTATGAGAACTCACATACCTCTTAGGGATCAAACCCTTGGCGAATATCCACAAGAAAACCTCAAGAACTCGACGAACGCTTGAATCTTCTCCTCTTTTCTTCTCTTTTATTTTCGTGAATTCTTTTCTAAAACCCTAAGCATATTTTGATTTGGGAAAACTCAACAAAATCAGTTTAGACCCCTATTTATTTATTAAAAATGCTTAAATATGAAAGGGTAAGGAAAAGACCAAGATACCCCTCATATTTTCGGGTAACTTTCCTTAATTGAACAACCTGATTTCCAACAGTCATATCTCCCTCATACCAGCTCAAGAATTAGCAAACTCTGTGGCGTTGGAAAGAGGATTCCAAGGAATTTCATTTGATATCTTGTGGCCCACCTAACTCATCATGTACCGAAGTTATGGTCGTTTGAAGTTGACCCAAACTCAAAACTTAAGCATAACTTAAATCTTTTCAGATTTAGCTTATTTCCAATTTAGTTCTTCTGATTTTTAGCTCTTTCAAATATCGAGGTGTTACATAAAAGTTGTGACTTTATGAAAAGGTGTTACTTTTATGAACAATTGCAAATTTTATGAAAAATTGTGACTTTTATGAAAGGTTAATAATAAGCATTTGTTCACACTACTTTTTGTTGTCTATAAATAGAGGGATTTCCTGCAACTATTATAATTTGTAGGTTTTTTTCCCATCTATATGGTAGTCGAATTTAAATACATTAATTAAGCTTCTTATGAAGTTTTTTTCATTCCTAAAAGTTTTCTTCCTCATATTTAATGGAGCTTAATCTTTACTGTAAGTCATAGTGATACATGTAACTATGACAATTTCTTTTTGCTATTTTGGTAACTTTTTTTTTAGCTGTGTTAAAAATTTCAGCAAGGTTGATTGAAAATTAACTTCTCTTTTGTCCCTTTCTAATGTTTTCTTCATATAAACAAAGACAATTGATTTTAATTGCAATGTGACATTACAACTCTTTCACCTCTCATTCCACAAAGAATAACACTGCTGAAATGGTTATATTCATTACATTTGGTTCTTTAGTAAACAAAACTCTTATTTCTGTCACACTATTATTTGTAGGTTTTTTCGCTATAGGGGAGTCGAATTCAAATACATTAATTAAACTTCTTATAAAGTGTGTTTCATTCCAAAATATTTTATTCCTCCTATTTCATGAAACTTTATATTTTACTGTAAGTCATAGTGATTCATGAATCTATTGCAATTTCTTTTTGCTATTTTGGTTACTTTTTTTTAACTCTGTTAAAAATTCCAATGACGATGATTGAAAATTTATCTTCTCTGTTGTCCCTTTCTACAGGTTTCTTCATATACTTTTTGGGAAAATTGCTTGTGGGTTGTAATATATTTGATAGCAGACAACAAAAAATATGTGATAACTAATACGGAACCAATGATGAAGTTTGTTAAAAGAACCAAACAAATTGCTCTCTTGCTTGTCAGAGCTAGTATATTATTTCGATTGTTTTTCTTAGTTTACAAACATTTTGTATGTCATTGCACTCTTCCGAGAATATTACTATAGAGACAATTAGTCCACTTCTTTTATTGCAAATTAACTAATTTGCCACATTTCTTCGTCTATTCTTTTTGGGCATAATAAGAGATCAAGTTTTCTTGAAACTAACAAATGTCCAAAATTCACTAAGACAAAAATATTTTTTTCGGCAATAAATATGCACATTAACGAAGAGTGCTAGAGCCTTTACTGATATTAATTACTCTTCATTAGATTCAATGTTGCTATAGGCTTTAGGGACATTTACAGAGAGCATCAATTGCCTCTGAAAATACATATTTAGCAAAAATTAGCTATTAATTGTCGTTAAAGATCATTTTTGTTGTAGTGATAACTCTTTCTTGTGATAATGTTTTTTGTATTTTTTTATAAAGAAGTAATAACTCTTTCTTTTGGATTCTTTCACTTAAATTTGTGAACTGTAAACTTGGATACAACCCGACATACTATCTTGTTGAAAAATATGTTAAGCATCATGCCTTTTTTCTTCTTGATTGTTAGGAAAGTAAGTTCGTCTTTATTATTATTTGTCGATATTTTTGAGTTCAAGTGCTCACAAAATTAAGCTGTGAGATTTTAATATGTTATGTGTCAAAAATTTGGTTTAGAATAGCCAGTTGTGAAAAGTTCCATTCAGATGTCACCTGCTGCTTGGTTGATAATTGCATTAATTCTTTGTAACTACATACTATAACCATAACAATAACTATGGTTCAATTCCAAATAAGTTGGGGCTGGTGATATGAAACCTAAGCAATAGTAAAGACTATTCTGAGACAATGAGGAAAAATATTTATGATACTAACAATTTTAGGGTAATTTTTAACATATACATGATACAACATACTATAATAAAAAGGATATTGATGGAGGTTCATAAGAAAGGAACAAAAGGTCCTCCATTTGAATTTAGTTAATTATTTTCTTGTATGGATGTGATGTTCCACTTTACTTGGAAGTGTTGTTGTTCGAGGCTTTTTGGTCTCTTCTTTACGGTCAGAGGAACGTTTTGCCTTAAGATAAAAATTTCTTGACAATGTAGTATATCTATCGAAAATACGAATATTACCAGATGATCATATGTAAGCTTAACAAAATAGTTAAATCCCTTGCGAAGCACGTGCAATTTACCTAGTTGAAATAGAAATCAACTCCTAAATACTAGGTTTCTAACTTACTAGAATTAATTCCGCAAAATATGTATTTCTAAATAAAAAATTCAACATAAATACAAATGATCAAGGACTTCATTGTTGAACCTCATATGTATTACTCATAAGCTTCTGCATTATTTTCTTGAAAGCCACATCGAGAAAGCTTGAGGAGTGTTTGTCTCAGCTCTATGATGCTTTTGAGTAAACTCAAGGAGAGCAGGCCATGTGAAGTAAGGATATAGTCGAGGGTTGTTGTAGTCCACCAATTCAGTTGGTGGACTCACCACCTTATCTTTGTCTGGACAAAGAAAGAAAGCTAGTGATTTTCTAGGAGTCGTGTTCTTAACAACTGCTCTATGTTTTGTATCTACCATTCGATAGCGCCTGCAAAAGGTAAAACACTAAATATGTTACATTCATGTTGTACATCTAGGAATTCATGATGTCTATCATTGTGCTTCATGTGGAAAGATCTTATAACATTTGTCACCTAAAAATGTACTGTTTTTCAAATTTTCTCTGTTTATATTATTTGTATGTAATATATAATACATTAGCTTATTATATAGTTCTAGTGTGTAAATTTTCTTACTATAAATGTGTCGCCTATGTTAACCACCAAAGCATTGAAATTTGGACGGATGGAGTGTCATTCATTGTCCATAAAAAACTGAAGTCCACTAACACAATGCTGATGGAGAACGGTTAATGATGTTGGATCATAGTGAGGCACTGCTCCTAAGGTGAGCTCTAGTTTTAGGCACAGGGGATAGTAGTTGAGTCTCATTATGGATTCATTGTCTACAAAAAAAACTCTTTAAAATGGCTCTTCTGTATGACTAGGCTGATCCCTAAGAGTTCCATGATTCTAAGAGAAAAAGTGTATTCATGGAATTGCAATACTCTTGATAAACATTCTTGCGTAATTAAAGGGAAAAAGGTTAATTGATATACATAATTGAAAATTAGAAAAATAGATACTCCTTCTGTTTCAATTTGTTTGTCTAATTTTTATTTGATATGAAGTTTAAGAAAGTTAAGAAAGACTTTTGAATCCAGTAGCCTTAGACAAAAGATATGTAAAATGTACAAGTATGTCATTTAATTTAGTGGTCTTAAACATGTCTTGCAAAAAAAGAAAAAGAAGGTTTTGAAACATACCAAAAAGTAAAGTACGACAAAAAATTGAAAGAGAGGAGTATTAGGATAGTCAATTGTCCTTACCCGAGATTGTTGAAACTTTCACCCAATGTCCTTTGGAAATACTATTCAACTATGTGATATGAGTTTTCTTTAGCAGTGTATCACAAATAGAGTGCCTCTTTCCAAGGCAGCTTTGAAGAAAACCTTCCAGTAAAGCTGTTGGCATAGCCACAATGCTCACCAATTTTCCTCTGAGCTTTTTGCTTTTCAGAGAGAGGCATGTCAAAGAACGTGTAAATGTAACGATGGACTTTGGAGATGAGATTAGAATCAACTCTGTAGTTCACTACAAGAAAGAAACCATGACTCATGCTCGCTTCACCAACAAGCCTAGATGCTTGTTGGGTCGCGACAGGGTCACCAGAAAAGAAACCCCTTAAGTCAATAAGGGGAACATGAAGTTCTTGTGCTACAGCACATGGCTTCTCATCATCTGGCCATATATATTTTGTGGGAATGTTGGATTCATTCTTCATATGGGATGCATAAAAAATCAATGGCTTTTCCTCACCAAACATAGGTGATTTTCCATTTGCCATTATACTATTAGTGGTCATTGTAAGCAGGGGTTTGGTTTTTTCGTTCTTATGCAATATGTCACAATGGGGAGAAGGAAGTAGAAGTAGTTCATTGTGAGAAGCCAAAATGAAGGATTATATACGGCTTAATGATGCTTAAAATTTGGATAGAAGTCCATATGTTGTTTGAATCCGATTTTAAAAAAGGAAATACTTTCAAAGATATGTTTGACCATTTATTTTGAATCAAAATTTGAAAAAGGAAATACTTTTAAATATATGTTTGACCAAAGATTTCAAATCTGAGTTCGAAATTTTTTCCTTAAAAAGCTTTGAAGTATCAAATATGGGTCAAAATAGTTTGCTAAGAATGGCTTAATAATGCTTTAAATTGGGGTATAATTTTATTATATAATGTACATAGACATATCTACACATAATATACCATAATCATAGGTAGAGATATTTAAAGAATTTTTTCGATTGATTTTCTTTAGATAGATTTCCTTATTTTCCTACAAATAACTTTTATTCTTAAAATAATACTATAGTAAAACCACACTAAAGAAATATAGGTGAGATTACACAATATTATTAATTTATAGATGTATTATTTAATAAAATAATTAATATTTATTAATTTAAAGAGTTTTTTGAGATTCAATAAAAGTTAACTTTTATAACATCAACATTATTGTAGCTTACTAATTTATGTATCATATTTGTTGAAGTTACAAGAAATAATAATTTACTATACATAAAGTACAATGAATTTATCAAAACATTGTATCTTATTAAATGATATATCTTATTTATTGAATGTATATGAAAAAAAAACATTCATTATACATAAAATACAATATATGTGAATGATTATTGTAAATGTTTTTGTTATATGATTCATTGTAAAATAAATTTAAGAATACAATGATTTATCGTAAAATAAATTCATCATACATAATGTTCATTGTTTCTTAATAATGAAATATTATTCACTATATATTTACCAAAAAAGTTCAATGTATAATAGTGAGAGAATAAACTATGTAAGCAACAAATGAAATTTCTTGAACCAAATATACAAAAATGACTTCTCATTAAAAAAGTGTCACTAAATCAACAATGACAGATCAAATACGTAAAACATTATGTGAATACAAAAGAAATCATTCCATATGCACTTAAAAAAATTCCAATCATGGAAACACCGAAACTTTTGGATGCAGTAAGAAAAGTTAGAGATGAGCATTAACTAGTTCTAAATTTTTACAAAAAATAAAACACAATAAAATTATATTTCACTAAATTATCTTTTAAATATATTTGTACGTTTAAAGAATTATTAATTCATAATATTAATTGGACAATATATTTATATAGAGGTCTTTTGAACATATATTATCTTATTATCTCATCAAAATGAGTGATTTTTTCCATTGGTAAAGTCAGGATCAAATAAAAATATTATCTTAGAAAGATTATTAATTTGCTGAATATTAAGTTAGTAAGGTTCTACTGTAAAAAAAAATTGTTCTATTAGCTCTGTATTTTAAATGGTATCAAAGTCAGGTCCCTCCCCATTTAGACTTTCGATCCACTCTCTAGTCGGATGTGAGCATAAAGGGGCGTTAGAGTGGGTTAAATCCCAAATTTGTTGGAAATGAATTGATTGCCTATTTATATGGACTTGGACAATCCTTCTCTTATTAGATAAGCTTTTGGGATTAAGTTAGATCCATATGTCATATATTTACACTCGTATTTATCGGCCAGTTTCAGTTTTTATATTAGAAATTGCAACACCTCGGATGTTTATAGTTGTCTTTTTTGTGTTCAGGACTTATGAGCCTATATTTGATAATCTTCTATTAGTAATGCTCCCGTTTGGGAACACGATTTTAATTTAGAAAAATTGATAAAAATATTGTTCTTATTCTCCTTTAAAAATGCCTTATATATTTATGAAAATAATTCTTTAGTTACGATAGATGTCTTTATATAATTTTATAGGAATTTGTAGTTTATTAATATTTTGATTGTTGTGACACGACTTCCTAAGTCATGATGGCACCTAGTTACGCCCACCAGTAGGTAAGCCAACTCGTACCCAGAAATACAAGTAGTGAGTACAAGGGTAGAACTAAAGAGAAAATTATATTAACAATAAAAGAAGACAAAACTGGAAGCAAACCCAAAACTATATACAATAGATACCCTCCCAGAACCAGGAACTCACGAGTACAAGGATGTCTAACAAGAATAAATACATGTCCCAAAAGTGGACCACAACAAGCCGCCTCAAAGGCAAAAGACAAGCTAACATATGTACAAAAGGAGACTGGCTGATCTAGGACGCCAAGTGCTCACCCTCGTCTTTGATATCCCCAAGATGCAAAAGATGGCACAAACGATCACCGCTAGTAGATGGTACTAGGACCTGCATCATGAAGAGATGCAGAGTAAAGCATAAGTACCAAAACAAGGTACTCAGTAGGCATCATAGGCCGACTGAGCAAGAAAGGTAAAAACAACCCGAAAAGATAAAATCTAAAAACCAACACAGACCAAAACAGATATTAAAAGAAGGCATACAAGCATACCAAAAGTAAATCTAAGTATGGCTAAACTAAACCTAAGTGGACCCACATAAACCCAGAAGGTACACTAGTGTACAAGTTTAAATAAAACCTAAACGGACCCCATATGCCTGACATATACACATAATAGCTATGTTTGGAAGACAGAAGAGTAATCCAAATTTGAATCCAAGAACCAGTAAAATCCCAACCCAACTAGAAAGAGTGATAATCAACTCAACCAGTCAACTCCTTGCCCAGCTTGCGAGGGTGACAATAAAATCATCTAGTTAATTCCCAGCCAAGCTAGACAGATTGACTATCAACCCAGGATACCAGCCATATAACCCACTTCTAGCTGCATCAACCGCTCAACTAGCAAGATTGCCTCGGAGGCGTGCCAACTCTGTAAAAGATTTGAGATATCGAGGAGGCCCAGCCAACCAACCCACTCCCAAGGGTGTCAGTCGTCCAGCTACCAAGAGCGCCCAGGGCGTATCAAATTGGAAGAGCATCTCAAGTAAGCTCTACGAAACCATGGATCAATGTCCACTCCCGAAGATATCACAAAAGGCTGCAAGCCAGAAGCGGTCCAATCCTAAGAAAGCACACGATCTTTGGTGGGAACCGTAGGTGGCAAGTTAAATAATTTTAAAATGTCAAGTACCATAACCCTTTTAACGGTTCACCAAGGCTACCCGTCATCCAATGTAAGTGTCATAGGTAGGTCTCGTATGTGAGTCTGAGACTTATTGAAATTTTAGGGTCGAAGTTTGGACCTACGGATTGAATGTACCATCTGTATGTGGACAAATGGACCATACATTACAACCATTGTTAGTGGTCCCATCCCCACCTACGAATGGAAAGGATGGTCCGTTATTGGACCCATGGACCATAAGTCCATCAGTTGGTGGAGGTACGACGGTTATTTTTAGGGCTTCTTAGTCTTTCTCCTAATTATTTTAACACTATACTACGTCTTTTTGCCTTCTACGATAAGCCTATATAATGCTTTTTAACACCCAAATTTCCCAATTCAATTAACTATCCTAAAATCCTAAAATTTTATCTAGTTTTAAAATACAATAAAACTATTTTACTCTTATTTTAGAGATTCTCTAACCGACAACCATCACTATGAGTTATGTGATGATACAACATCTCGCCCACGCTGCCAGAACTTTCCTATACCTTGCCGGAGTATAGGACATCCTCAACTAGGTGGATCCATTAAGATATGCTTAAGAAGCAATAAGGAATCATCTAAAAAACATGACCCTTTCTACCCACGTTGACATACATGGTTTATGAGGACTTTTAGTTGTCTAAACTCATCCCCATATCGGTTCTCAATACTAATCCCAATAATATAACTAATGCTCATATGTTTAAAAACATTTTTTCTTCCTCAAACTTTGAGAGTATTACTCTAAAGGGTTCTCTTAAAAGAGATAATACTCAAAACTCCTCATGAACTCATTTGAAAATCGATGTTTCCTCTCATTTTAAATGTAAAACATTTACTCTTGGGAATACTTAGTTCCCATATATTTTTTTTGGAAAATGAAACTCAACTCTCCTCATCATCATACTCAAGTACTCAAGTCTTAAAACAGGTTTTAAAAGTTTGTAAAAGACTTCTCAAAATAACTCAAAGGACACTCTCAAACTCGACTCTTAATCGTTTAATGAATTTGAATTATGAATTCAAAAGTTAGGATTCATTATATGAAGGACATCGTGATGATTAAATGTAGTTTATATAGTTAGGATTAAGAAAGGAATGAAAGCTCAACTCAAAGGGACAAGTAGGGATTGATGAACGAAGAAAAAGGTGGCCTGACGCTTCGAGCATAGGGGTGGCGCATCGCGCGAGGCATCCAACTACTGGGGTCAATTCTAGCGCTCTTCTGGCGCCCCTCGCTAGCCCCCTTGGTGCATTTGGAGGGCGGTGAACCAGCCCCTTTCCAGAACGATCCGGCAAATTTTTCTTCCCATTTTCTAACTCTAATTCGCCTAGTATCGGTTAGTTTCCTCAAATTATCCTTAGATTAAATTACCCAATACAAGTACACGAGAATATGCTCACTTTACCTCAAGAACAACCCTTAGAAATTGAAATCCTCACCTCAAGAATTCATCAACTCCATAAACAAAGCATGAAGAATAAAATCTCAAGAACATACACCTATCCAAAATTCAAATCATTCAACCTCAAGAACGAAATTAAGGATGGAATTCACATATTGGCATGTGGGTGAGCGAACCCAACACTATGAAAACTTGCATACCTTAATTTGGCGAAACAAATCCTCAATTCGCAAAAAATCTTGGCGAACGCTTGAACTCCTCCTTGTTTCATCCTCTTGAACCCCTCCCAAAATCCTAACCGTGATTTTGATTTATGAAAATGGATCTAAGACAGTTTAGACCCCTAAAATATTTCCAAAAACGATTAGAGCCAATGGGGTAAGAAAAAGACCATATTACCCCTTATTAATTTGGGTAAATTTCCTTAACTGGATAGGCTAACTTCAAATTGACATATCTCCGTCATCTAAACTCGAATTATAAGAGGTTTCTCTTCTTTACACCTTTGTCTGAGGTGACTATGAATTTATCTTACAACCTTATAAGAACTATTCTTTAAGAGGTAAGATTAATTCTTAATTTGACATCGTTGGTTTCTATTCATACATTAAAGAAGGTGATTAGTCTTATACTAATTGTTGTCTCTAATTTCTTCAAAATAGGGGTCTAGATCACTTTTGATCTAAGTTCTTGAATGGAGTTATTCAGTATCATAATTAGTTTAATTCGCTAATTTTGAATACTAAGATTAATTAGGGTTCTTAGAACTTGAAAATTGGGGATTTTATTCTTGAATTTCAAACATCTTTCAATTTCCATCTTTGAACTTAGTATTTTCATTTTTCCACTATTTACTTATTTTATCTAGTAACCCGATTCGTATCAAGTGGGATCAGAGCGGTTCTATCAAGGTTTCGTTCTTGATAATCTTGGGAGTTTAAAAAAATTCCTTTTGTAGTTTCTTAAAAGTTAAGCTACAAAGAAAAAAATGAAAATTTAAAAGAAATTAAATTACTAGAAAATTAAGGTATTTCAAGAAACTCCAAATTTGTTTTGATTCTTGATTTTCAACCTCAAAGAAGAAAATCAAGAAGAGGAGAAATTAGATGTTTTTCTTATCACACAAATTAGTATTTTTCTTGTCTCATCAATCCCAATTAATTTGGGTATTGGTAAGTTTTTTTCTTTCTACATCATACTTCTAGAAGGTTATTACTAATAGGGTTTATGTAGAAATTTTGAAGGATCCATCAAAATGTTGTATTTTGAGTGGAAAAAGGCAAGAGAGAGGGATATCAATTGAGAAAGAGAGAGAAAGCTAAATTGAGAGATATTTGTTTCTTTGATATTTTTTTGAGATGTCTGAAGCAAGTAAAGAAATTGAATCTTCAACTCAAAACGACATCAATAGTGTTGATGTGCTGATTAAACGATTAAAAGAGATTAAATTCACCGTAGCTAATTTAAGGAGAGAAAATATATTTCATATAAGATGTGGAATAAATGGTAATATTTTTTCTATGATTATTGATAATAAAAGTGGTACTAATGTGGTAAGCTCATACGTTGTGGAGAAGTTGAAACTTAGATGCATTAAACATACTACTCCTTATAAGCAAAGTTTGGATGATTTTGGTGAACTTAAGGTGACTATGAAATGCATTATTTCTTTCCCCATTGGGAGGTATTGTGATAATGTTCTTTGTGATGTCATTCAAATGCATGATTGTCACATCATGCTTGGACGCCCATGGAAGTTTAATAGGAATGCAATTCATGATAAGAGAAAGAATAGAGTTTCTCTTGAACTAAACAAAAAAATAAAATATTTGAACCTTATTAACCTCATCTCAAGTTAATGAAGATCAGAAATGTGTGAGAAAATTTTGAAAGAGAAAAGAATGAGAGGATTAAGGAAGTGCATGTTGATATCCCTAGAGAGGAAAAAGGAGACGATGTGTTATGTGAAAAGAGTGGATTGTCAAGTGAGAAAAAATGTGAGATTGAGACAAAAGAAAAGAGAGGTGACCATGAGAGAAATAAGGAGGGGATGGTCGTGAGGTAGAGAAAGAAAAACAAGAGAGTTTGAGTAAGATTATTTCTTATTCTAGCTCTAATATTCCTACTTATGTTTCTAGTTATTTTGATTCTCTTGTAGGTACTCATTGAAAAGTTAACATTGAAAAACCAAATTCATTGGATGAACTTAATCCTAAGGGGGTTGATACTATATGTCTGATAGAGAAAGTGCATGTTGATGAGAACGATAAAGATAATGAAAATTACTGTGGGTCTGTCCAAGATAAGACTCATAACAAAAAGTTCAACCAGACAATTGTGGATCTAACACCACTGAGAAAGGAAAAACGAGGTGATGTTATTCTTTTGCTTCATAAGACCAAATAAGTTATGTATTATTGGTTTATTCACATTCTTGGGATTCCTAAAACACCTAAGGTATTTTTGGAGGTAATAAACTATACTCTTAATTCTTATGTTTGTGACTTCATTGATTTTGAGAATAATGATATTTTATAATATAAGTCATTAACTTCAATCACCAATTTCACTGAGAGTAACGTGAGCTCTTTTAAAAATAAGAATGACATTGTTGATTGTGGATTCACACTTGTTAAAATGAGACATCATGGTTGTGGAGGAAGCTTGCAAAGGAGTTTGATGATTCTTCCTCTCTTGTTCAAGTATTTTTGTGTGATAATGATGAGTCCACAATTTGGACTCATTTAAGGCTATATTTTAATAGAATTAGTGTCCTCAAATGCATATTTTGTCTCAATAATTGATGTATACCCTTGAGTTTCAGGTATTTGGAGTTAGAGACAAAGCATGGAAACTATTGGGCAAAATGGAACACAAAGAAAGCCTTAGGAATTAATAAAACAAGGCCTGAGGATTGATGATGTCATTCGGCAAATTGCTAATATCATTCAGCGAAACGCCAAATCGCCAAGATACCGCCTAAAGTTACAGAACGCTGGATCTAAAATGGGGGTAAATTCGGCGAGCAGCAACCATATTCGATGAATTGTTGATCTAGTCAGTGAAGGACAACCAGGGCGCCAAAAGTACAAAAGAAGATACAAGCAAGTGCTGATAGGCGAGATGGAAGGATAATAGGCAAATCACGGAGTTATTCGGCGATACCGACCAAGATCGCCTAAACTTAAAGTAGAGAGACCAAGAAAAAGCGAAAAATGAAGGCGAGATGAAGAGAAATCGGCGAATCGCCGATCCGTTAGCGACACCCAACTTACTTCTCTGAGTAGCTCTGAGTAGTGACATTTTAGACTTGTTTAAGGAGAATGGCCCCACCCGATGTGATCGACGTCGCATCTCGACCTGTTCGTGCTACGGAGCGAACACCTACTTTGAGGAGAAAGAAATCCTTTCCTAAAGTGAAAGTGAATTCAAGCCGGTACATCATAAATAAAAAGAGAGGCTTCAGTTTCTTGCTTATCTATGGAATATCGCATTGTTACTGGCCTTTCCAAAAAAGAATTTTATTGTTAGGAAATAAGGGAGACTGTGACTCTCCCCCTTTATGTGTTCTATATCAAAGTCAAAGAGGGTCTTGACATCTTTCTTAAGGGTTTCTTTCAACGCCTTACAATAAATTAGTCTTGGCTAGAGAGAGAAATTCATTAACAAAGGGAGAAAATAATTATTGAGAGAGAAAACACTACCAAAGGGTTGGGAGGGCGATTTTAGCAAGATTTTGAGAGAGAATTTGTAAGAGAAAAGCTTATCAATGGAATTTCATCTATAATTTTCATCTTGTACCCAACTATAGGGGTGATAATTAATTCTAATTTTTTTTAATTTTTGAGATGAGTGCATAAAACCCTTTACTTGGGGTTTTGATCATGAAGCAAATTGTTGAATTTACTTAATGGGTGTTTATTAATTGCTAAGAATGGTGCTAATTTGAAGTGGGTCTAAGTTGTTGTTGTGTTTTGAGATTGAACTGTGTTACGTCGTGTGTCAATTTCAGTGTTGTGCACTTGCTCAAGAGAGAGGTGTGAGGCCAAGGTGGCAATCTTAGCGTCCTTAGTAGTGGGTTTTATTAGTTTCAGCTCGAGAGAGTGAAACAAGGAGCTTTTCCTTTGTATGCAGCTCGAGAGAGTGGATTTGATGAGGGTAAAGTGCTGGGCTTCATTCAATCAGTGTTGAAGTTCGAAAGAATTCAACATAGAAAAGGTAATTTTTCGAGAGAAAGTTACTTTATATATGGTTCAACCAACCTAGAACAAATTAGTCTATTATGAGCAGTAATGTTTACCCATTTTGTAAATTCAACAATTTGCTTCATGATAACTTGTTGGAATACTATCCTTTACATACGATGAGTCATAATTCTTCAAGTGTTGGTGATTGTGAGTTTAAAAAGGTGTTAATACTAGTGACAAGGTGATACACGTCTATGAGTACTTCAGTGCTTATGTGAAAAACTCGTATATAAAATAATTTGTGAGGGGTGTAATTGAGGATGCCTGAATATATCATAAAAGTGTCAAATATGATGTATATTTTAGGGATCTTGTATTGCCTTTTTCATGCGCATTGGAGTACTTTATTGATTGAACTAAATAGTAGTTGCACGTATCATTCGCAATGGCATCAAGATCAAAAAAAAAATTGGTTCTATAAGTAGGAGAATTTTATATTGGGATGATGATGTTCATATGCTTTATAAGGTGTATTTATACATTCTAGGATTAATCGGGTTAAGTGGACACATGGTCACTATCTTGTTTTGTTCCTACCATTTTTGCTTTCGAGTAATGGATGTTGTTTGGTAATGCATGTCTTTTTTGATTTTTTGAGAGATTCAAATTTGAGGACATATTTTTTTTAAGAAGAGGGGAATGATAGCATCCATGTCGGCCTACTTGCCTAAAGTTGATGAGCTTCAATGAGAAATCAAGAAGATGTTTATCGTTGAAGAAAAGCCCAAGGTTGACCCAAGAATTATAACAAGAAGTTGACAAAGTGCTACAAATATTCCATGGTCTAAGTTCGAGTCCAAGAGCAGAAAGATTGGGACACATGAAGGCCCAAGAAGAGGGCCCACATGGAGTCCAAAAGGAGCATAAAAGTTTCCTATTTTAAAAAGATTCCTAATTAAAAGTTTAATAGTTATAAGTTTTCCTACTTTAAAAGCTTCCTAGTTTTTATTTGCATAAAAGTAGGATGTGAATCCCATTCTATTTGGGATAAGTTTTCATATATATAGGGGTAGATTTTAATATTTTCGTTGGACAGAGATGATTAATATTATTTGGTAGATTTTTCTTCTTTACACCTTTGTGTGTGGTGACTATGAATTTATCTTACAACCTTATCAGAACGATTCTTTATGAGGTAAGATTAATTTTTAATATGATATCATTGGTTTCTATTAGTAAATAAAGAAGGTGATTATTCATATACTACTACAAAAATGAACTTTCACGACAGTTATTTTGCGGCAATAAGCAAATGGCCGCTAATGCATCATGTGAGGCAGTATATTTGTGGCTAATGTATAATGGCTAGGATAAAGTACACTTTTTGTGGCATTTCGTAAAAATAGCTGCCGAAAAGCCTGTTTTTTCTAAAAATAAAAACTCCTACTTTCTCTAAATTATTTATTTTCCCTCCATTCTCCAAATACTGGAAAAAAAGAACTCCTAGGCAATAAGGAAAACATTACAAAGAATAAAACCATCAGTATGCTAATAAGGAAAAAAAGTCTAAAAATATCTCCCACACACATAAGGATTCTGCATTCTAAATCACTTAGAAATGGGACGTCTTGCGCACCTTATATTCATTCATAGTAGCAGCGACCATCCAGCAATTACGTCCATATATTGAATCGAAACAGCTACATCCAGGAACAACAAAAATTTTAATCGCAACAACTACGTCCAAGAACAACGAAAATATCAGGTTGGTATGTCACTCCCCTCCACTCCTCTGTTTCTATCACGTTTTATTACCCCTGTTGCTCTGTCATTGAGAATTTATGTTCATTATATTTACGCAATAACTGGAAGAAAATCAGAAAATACACTTGAAGAACTGATCAATATTTAGGTATTAACTGTGATTTCCAAGTGATTTGATATTCCTAAAACTATCGGTTTTGTGTTTTTGATCTCTGGCTGCTACTATTTTGAATGCAATTGATTGAATCGATTCCTATGTTAGTATACATTATGGCGTATGACTGTTATATTAAAGCATGTGGTTGTTAATATATTAAGGCGAGTGACTTTCACATTATTCTAGCATAATCACAATAGAATCCATAAACAAGCTCTCGAAATTAAATTATGTTCAAAACCTCTATAAGTACTTCTTTCTATGTTTTTGAGTATGCCACTAGTGTCTGTATGTGTGGCTTACTGAATTGTTGTTGATCAGTCCCAGACCTAGTGTTCTTGTTCCCTTTCTCTTATCGCCTGGAATGGGATGCTTGGAATTTGTTTTTTATATGTGTTCAAAATCTTTTAAGCTTCTGACGGGAGTTGCTGAAAGTTATCATATTTAATAGGACCTGCACAAATAAAATCACTGTTAGTTAATCTAAAGCAGCATTAAGTTACATTAGGGATCAAGGTGAAATTGAGAAGGAACGTGAGGATCCACTCAAGGCCCTTAGGACGCAGGTTTGGGATAAAGTCTCTCTGACCATAAACTTAGTTGTGCCTTCTTCATTATCGGGTTGTGTTTCATAAAATTCTGTTTTCTGTGCAAAGGAATATGAGGTGTTAGTTGAGGCTAAACTGGGGGAAAACTAAGAAAAATGTAGTGAGGTTATATGGTAGTGGGCTGTGATTTGAAGGTTACTCTATTAAGTTGTGGAGTCAAAGGTACTTTGATTAGTTGATATCTATCGCATCAGAAGCTAAAAAGATTCTGATGAGCATTAAGAAAATATCTTTTCCAATATAGAAAAATGAAATTATATGAACATTTGAGCAGCAACTAGTTAGCTACGCCCACACTTTTCAAATTGTTAGAAGTATCAATATTTACAGCTTGCTTCTGTTTAGAATTGCTCCACTGGTGCATATATCAGGATTGATTGCTGGTAAGTAGTCTATTGTATTCCCTAGTAGGTTCTTATAGAATCCCAGGATTTCGGCTTCCACTTGATCATCATTTCTTGTCCAAGAGCCATCAGCTAGTTGTAATTTTCTAATATAGTTGGATGCAGTTTTGTTCTTCATTGTTGCAAAGAAATATGCAAAATTAGAATCATCTAGATGCAGCCACTGCATTCTTGATTTTTGTTTGATAATACTTTCTCTGTATCATTCTTGCATTGTGTTTACACTACAAGTTCGATCCTTCAAGTAGAATCTCCTAAATAGAGCAGCAAAAAGCTCCCAAAACAGAATTTTGTTTTGAAAAAGTTTATTCATCTTCAAAATGAAAAGAAGTACAAAAGGGAAAAGATCATTTGTCATCAAGATTGGGAAAAGTATAAAGACCTCCGAAATATAATAGGAGGATCTTGCTCTTCACGTTGTTCTACCTACTTTCTAGATAAGGATAAACTGTAACATGACAACCTAAAGATTGAATTTACACTGTAAAATCTACAATATTAGGATCTACAATAAGTTATCTTCCACTTGAGCTAAGAACGCCTTGGAAACCTGTAGTGGAGTAGTAATTTAAGAGCTTTAAGTACCAGTTACAATCATTAACCAGGCTTTTCAAACCTTACTCTTCTCAATAGGTTCTTTCTCTTTCCAACCAAAATTATTTCGATTCTTCAAACAGCTGATTGATCTTTGTGTTGGAATCTTTATCTTTTGTGCTTACAATATAATTTTGTTGTGTCCTGGGACTTTTGTTATGAGAATTGGGAGTTGGAGGGCAGCAGACAAGTTTTTTTTTTGTTCCAATATGTTATAGTCTATTAAGGCACAATTACAATTCCTGGCATTACTTCTAACATAGTTGAAAACAAAGTTTAGTACTCAGTTGAATTTTGTTTGTTATTATCATATTCAGTTATCCGAACAGTGATGTAGACATAATCTATTATGTGTGATTCTACAGTGTAAATTCAATCTAAATACCTAAGGCATGTCTTCGGTCTTGTTGGACCTAAGGCAAAACATGCTTATAGTTGTTGAGCAGAGAATGACAATTGTGTTTATAATTGTTGTGATAGGAGAATTACAATAGCTAGTAGAACGACATTTTTAAATCTACTAGCTATTGAGTAGAGAACTGAATTTGTATAAACCCCATATTCAAAACTACTACTTCTTTATTTATTTTTTTGGCAAGTAAAAATATTTTATTTATCAAAACATTTAAAATTATACAGGGGACTGTGTTGGCACCACCACCAAACACAGTGAGCATCAAAACACCACAATCATTCAACTACTACATAAAAAGCCTCATATCTCTGGCCCAACAATAGACCATGATCTTTTGAAAAAATATGCATTCAACCCATCTCCTCCCAGTGCTTTGTGGTCATCAATACCTTTTAGAGCTTCCTCTACCTCCTCTTGAAGTATAGGAGTAACAAGTTGCATTTGCTGGCTTCGTTTAGAACTAATTCACTGGTGCATATATCACGATTGATTGCTGGTAATTAGTCTGTTGTATTCCCTAGTAGGTTCTTATAGAATTCCACGATTTCGACTTCAACTTGATCATCATTTGTTGTCCCAGAGCCATTAGCTAGTTGCAATTTTCTAATATAGTTGGATGCAATTTTTTTCTTCATTGTTGCAAAGAAATATGCGGAGTTAGAATCACCTAGTTCCAGCCACTGCATCGTTGATTTTTGTTTGAGAATATTTTATGTGTATCATTAATGAATTGTGTTTGCACTACAAGTCCGATCCTTCAAGTAGAATCTCCTAAATAGCGCAGCAAAAAACTCCCAAAATAGATTTTTCGTATGGAAAAAGTTAATTCATCGTCAAAATGAAAAGAAGTACAAAAGGGAAAAGATCATTTGTCATCAAGATGGGGAAAAGTATAAAGACCTCCACAATATAATAGGAGGATCTTGCTCTTCACGCTGTTCTAGCTACTTTCTAGATAAGGATAAACTGCAACATGACAACCTAAAGATGTCATAAACTTGTGTCTCTGTTCCAATATGGAAAAATCAAATTATATAAACTTCTGAGCAGCAACTAGTTAGCTACACCCACCCTTTTCAACATGTTAGAAGTATCGGTATTTAAAACTAGCTAGATTTGTTCGATTATGATCCTTTCTTCTTTCTGTGTAAAATTTTGTAATTACAATAGGTCAAGATATCTTAATCTATTAGATTTATGATTAATGAGGGTACCTAAAAAATGTCAACACCATGGAAACTTAATCGCACAGTCACAAATACTTGAAATTCAATAACATGCTTCCAGAAACATTATATGTTTTTGTCCTTGATTCTCGGCTGGACTTTCTCCCTCCAAGTTTGATTGACCATATGAGTTGTGTTGTGATTGGAGACTCAAATTGGGTGTCAACTAATGTGCACCTCGTCGTAGGTTTGCACATTCTTTTGGTAGAGAAAACAGGGAGTATTCACGATCACACACACAACTAAAGACAAACCAAGATAGATTACATAGAGAGTGGGAAAATTGGTATCAAATCCACTCACCTACTAATCCATCAGAATAAACTCATCAGTTACAACATGAACTAATCTGAAAAAAAAGGACTCTACCATTTCCCATTGTGATTGATCCCCTTAAGTTAAGGCTAATATGCAGAGAACATTAGCTTTTTAAGTGCTAGTATTAGAAGAGTGCTAAATGACCTGAGTTTATTATTCTAGAGAATTTTTCAGGTGTTTCACCATATGTGTTTTTCCAATTGATGACTTTCAAATATTTTTTCATTCTAGGTAACTTAGCGACAAGAAAGCCTCGTGGTCCTACTTTACTAAAGGATGTTTGGAAACTTCCTCCTAGAAAGACAATTGATGTGTCGTTTGATAGTCGTAACCAATCTATTGGGAAAGTGGACCAAAAGATTTCTAGCTTTCTAGGAATTGTTGCGAGAACTCCAGAATTAACACCTCTAAATATAGATGATTGGAGAAATTTTGACAACGAGCAAAAGAAGAAATTGGTGGATTTTGTAAGGGTATGAGTTAGTATTATTATAATGTGAATAAAATCAAATTGTACATGATATTATCTTATATTTATTGACTTTTATTTTGCAGAAGAAGTTCTCTTTCCCAAAACGTGGAGGAGCGTTTGTCATAAAGTCACTATGAAAGAAATTGAAAGACTACAAGTGTGAAATTAAAGGTGAGTATATGTCAAAATATAAAACTAAAGTCTCTTTGCTGAAAAATAGACCAAATCGCATACCGAGAGATCAATGGAGTGGTTCAGTCTCTTATTGGCTTTTTGATAAAGCAAAGTATAAAGTTATAAACAAATCTTAAAAACACACCTACTTTCTTATTTTAACTATGTGTTGATTTTAGTTATGCTACATTTTTTTAAAATAATTTGTAAAATATTATTTAAATATTTCAACAATAGAGGCGTACCCAAGAAAATAGAAACAATAGGGCCAATCAAAAGATGCCTCACACAAGAGGATCCAAAAGGATTGCTACATTGATGCATGAGCAGGTATATCTGTGAAACATATTTTTAAAGATTTTTTATCACGCATATTTGACATCAATTCTATTTCTTAGGCTGAAAATGGAATAGAGCCTACACGAGCAGAAATTTTCTTGTTAACTCATAAAAAATGTGTGAATGGTAGACCACTGGATGATCATTCTGTGAAGGCAATGGTAAGATTTTTTCTTAACGTTATTCTTAAAATTATGAAACAATTAAAAATAAACATTACAAGTGAATAAGCCAATCTCAAATTGGATTTATTGTGTATTCTATGATTAGGACATGATAAATGAAAGGATGAGCAATAATGAAAGATCTACCAACCAATCTCCTCACAATGTTGCTTGGGAAGGTGATGTGTATTCTCAAGTGTTGGGAAATGAGAAGAGTGGGTATTTTTGTGGTTTAGAACTTGGGTTAACTCCTTTAGTTCTATGGTGTAGTAAATCTTCCGTAGAAAATATTGTTGTAGAAGATCCATCTAATGAGGTTGTACAAAGGTTAGAACAACAAATAGCTGAGTCAAAGGAAAAAAAATGAAGAAATGGATCTGATGAAACTAAATCACGAGAAGCTGCAATCAGAATTACTCCAAATGAGACAATTTATGCAAAAGTATGCTCCTAATGAATCTCTTCCTCAAGATATCTATGGCACTTCAAATGAACAGGTAACTAAATTTTACAAGTCTTAGAAAATTTTAATGAAATTTTAATCCTATAAAAGGATTGTTAACTAATGTCTTCATAATTACAGGTTCCCGACCATAATAGCGGTCAAGAAGGAGTGCCACAATCATCAAGGATATCTAGTAATGCTGAAATTACTCTACCTCGTGGTACTACTCATCTTTATCTTTTGACACTATTCTTTGTGTTTTCCTTCTTTGTAAATATTATGTTAAATGGTAGAATTCCAAGAGACAAAAGATAATCAGGAGAGCATGTGAACTCAATTATCTTGGATGTGAGTATAGTCACATGTAAATATGTTCAGTTAGTTGTTGTCCATTTACATCGACTAAAGCTCTAGCAAGAACTTTAACTATGGTTGATTTCATTACTAGTGTTTCTTGTCTTTGTTTTTAATAGATCTGTCCACCAGTTGAACTCGGAATTCGTAGTAGTAATAGTAGTAGTTCTTCTACAAGTATACACTATCTTTCTGGTTCCATTTGTCTTATTGCCTAGAATCGAATGCTTGGAATTTGTTGTTTATTAGTTTTCAAAATCTTTTTATCTTCATATGGAAGTTCCAGAGAGTTATTTTATTGAATAGTACCTACACAATCAAAACCACTATTAGTTAAAAACAACCTCTATAGTTGTTGCTCAACTGCTCGGTGAAACAGATCGTACATGTTTGCTTCTTCTTCTCATCAAGTTTCTATTGTTTCGAATTCCATAAACTATATTAATGGATTTTTATTGTTTTATTTAAGTTACTCTTCTTCTTGTTCTTCCTTTTTTCTGACATTAGATAGGTTAAAAGTTTATTAATCTGATATGTTTTCTTATGTACAATCAGTGAAAGATTATTGGGTTGAGTTTCTAATAGTGACTCGATTTTGTTAACTGTTGTTTGTGCCTGATGAAGATTCATATTTTGTATAGAGTGAACATTATGTCTTTTGATGTTGATATTTTGCTAGCGAAATAAGAACTAGACCTGCTATATGTACCTTTTAAGTAAGATATACTTACAAAATTGTAATGCTCCTGTTAAGTAGAGGAGGCGAGACTCGCAAACAAATGTATTGTATCTATAAGGTCCATACCTTTTCCATATAACTTATTAAGCAAGAGAAATATGGGCGTGTGATATTTATATACTAGTTATTTTATAATTTTGTAGATTTAATATGTAAAGGTTTTGAGTATTTGAACCAATAACTAGCCTTACTGCTTGCTGAATGAACATTCTCATTTTACTATTTTATTGTTGTAAGAAGTTATTTTCTGCTACAACCAAGTGATCACAACAAATGACTTTCTCAGATCACTTGCATAAGCTTCGAGCATGTATGATCTCACTTGTGTTTCCATTTATTGTGTCCCACTTTCATGCTGAATCTAAATCTAATGGAGGACTCATATTCTGGAGTTTCTACATCAATATGTGAGAACAGTTTTATCTCCTTGTAGATGCAAAAGGCCAAACCTTGCATTTTGTAATGGAGTAGAGGTTTGATGTTTGTCTGGTTCAATTACTATTACCTTTTCATTAACCAATCTAATTGTCACTTCATCAAATTTAAAGAGGGAGCTGAAAAGAATAAAATCTATTTTTTGGCATTAGAATTTAATTATATATCAATTTCCCGTGGCTTGTGAGGTACTTTTGTGTTCCAGAAAGTATTGCTTATGAATTTTGTGGGGCTAACTCCATGTGGGATTCTAGCGATTATGTGTTCCAGAAAGTATAGAAAAGTTTGTAGCTTGTAGCAATGAATATAGGATAACATTCTCTTTTCTGATTGCTCCTCTAGGTTCTAACATATAGTTCTCGTGGAAAATTGTGATTTGTAATTTTCTTAATTCTTTCTTTATGTATTGTTTGAAGATTGAAGTAAATCAACTATTTAGTAACATTCTCTTTTCTGATTTCTTCTCTAGGTTGTAATATATAGTTCAGGTGGAAATTGCGATTTCTAATTTTCTTAGTTTTTTTCTTTCTAACCTAAGAGTTCAACCCTATTGTGTGTATTGGATTGTAACAAGTTATTTGGATCTTAATATTTTTGTTATTCTTTATTTTTTTCAATATTTTTTCAGTACTCTTAAAGGTTATGGAACCTAGTAAGCAGTGGATGAAACGTGTTGTCATAACCTGAGCCTACACCCTAGATGTGGTCGGCACTCGAGAACCATTGCAGGTCCCCAAGCGAACCTTCATCCTGGCTGACTACAAGAGGAAGACTAACTCAAGCATACAAAAGCTTAAAAACATAATAAAAATTCATGAAACTGAAATACAAAACTTTAACTCAAATGAAAAACTTTGAATATAAAAATAATATTCAACTAGACATAAAATAGGCTACTTAAGTCTTTAAACAGTTAACAAAATAAATGATACAGACTTCTCAACTATATCGACTATCTATGAAGCCTCTAACTATTAAAGATGGAAGTTGGGACAAGACCCACGACATCCTGACTAAACTGAAAAGTAAATGAAATCCTCTGGAAACAAGGAGGCTCACCATAGCTAACTTGAACTTCCGGATGTGTCAACGAAGCTCCTGTTGATGACCCTGAATACATGTGTCTGCATCATGAGAAGATGCAGGCCAAATGGCTCAGAGCGTAGAATGTACGAGCATGTAAGAGGAATTCTAAAGCATAAACATAAACTTGAATTTTGATAAAAAGGAAACATACCACTTCTCAACTTACTCAACTCAAAGAAAGATAGCTCAACTCAATGATAAGATATTCAAGTCAGAGGTATACTCAAGGATACTCAAAACTACTCAAACTTATTCAACTCAGAAGTACTCAAGTATAAGATACTTAACTCGAAATACAAAAGGATAATGCAACAGTAAAAGATGCAATATATATGAAAAGCTGTAAAAATGTAGATAGCAACTCAATGTATTGAAAAAATACAATAAAACTCAGTATGTATATAAAAATACAATATAACTCTGTGGGAGATTCTCTACAACCACCACTATGAGCCTAAGTGGTGATACAACATTTTACCTCATGCTACCAAGGACCGTCCTATACCTTGTCGGGGGTATAAAACCTAACTCACTAAGTCGATGCACTAGTATATGCTAAAAGCATCTTAAGGAGTCACCTAAAAGTATGATCATTTATTACCCATGGTCGCTACATGTTTTATGGATACTTGAGTTATCTGAACTCGTATCCCCATATCGGTGCTCAATACTACTCCCAATATATACATAACTCATATGTTTGTAAAAACAAAACTCTTTCTTTGGTTTGAGATAATTACTCAAAACTTAGTTTAAAAGCCCTCTTGGAAATCATAGTTTCCTTTTTATTGAAAAACTAGCTCAAAGGCTCTTTTGAAATCTCAGTTTCCTTTCTTGTTTAAATGTGAAAACATTTACTCTGCGGGAAAACATAGTCCCGATATACTCTTCTAAAGATTTGAACTCAACTCTTTACTCTTTACTCTTTACTATTTGCTTAAATCAAAACTTAAGTCTTAAAACAAAGTTAAAACGTTTGAAAAAGACTTCTTAAAATATGGTTCATGCAGAATTATGGACGTGAACGACTCAATGCAAGGTTTTCAATAACCATAGATAGAACTCAATACTTAGAACTCAAGAACTTCAATGATACTACTCACTTCAAGAATGTTCAACTAGAGGGTTCATGCGAAATTATGAAAATGAACTACTCAACTCAAGGACACAAAGATACTTTTCATCTCAATGCTGCTCAATTGATAGGGTTCATGAAGAATTATGGACATGAATAAACCAACTCAAGGACTTTATGGGTAACATGTAATAGTCCCAAGATTAGGAATATAATCTCAAATGGGTTGGAAACTCAATACTTAAGACTTAGGACATGAAGATATTACTCCGCTCATAGATACTCAACTTCTAGAATTCATGCGGAATTTATGGGCATGAACGACTTGACTCGTAGGTCTACATACCATTATGGAACTCATGTATACAACTCTTCTCATTCTTATACTTACTTTCTCAAAATTTAACTCAAATTGATTATGGATCTCCAAGGATTCACAATTGAACTCAAAACTTTCTTGAACTCTACTCTTAAATCTCTCTAGAATGTGAATTATGAATTCTAGAGTTATGGTTCATGCTATGAAAGATCTCGTGATGAAAAAATAAACACATGAATACATTCTCCTCACTCTCAAGCTCACTTACTCGAGTCTTGAAGCAAGTTACTAGAAGTTGTACAAGGCTCCACAAAATGACTCAAAAGGGACTTTCTTAGAATGTTCGAAAGAATTCTCAAAACTTAAGTCTTAACACTACCTTGAATTTGAATTAGGAATTCAAGGTTATGATCATGTTAAGAGTTATTTTAGGTGTTTATAAGTATCTTAGAGTAGTTAGAATCGAAAAAGAGTGAAGGTACCCTTCGAAAGAACTCAAATGGAGCAACCGATTGCAAACTGGATGGGGCAGGCAACACTGGGGCTATGGCTGGCGCGTTGCGCCAACCCCTAAAATTCAGAACCTACTTTGGGTCGCTTTTTCTGGCGCGACACGCCAGGCCCCAACCCAGATAACCCGACGAATTTTTTTGCTCGTTTCCTCACCCTAACTCGCCTATAATCGAACGGTTTCTTCCCCAATCACTTAGAATCAATTACTTAACATAAGTACACTCTAATCTACTCATACATACCTTAAAACACTCACTTTTATCTCATGAAATCATTCAAAACCCAACACAACAAGATTTAGAATAAACTTCAAGAACACTTATCAAGAACTCATCAACAACTCAAATCTTTCAACCTCAAGAATTAAACCTTCGCTGAATATAACATGTTTGGCGTGTGGGTGAACAAATCCAAAACTATGGAAACTTATATACCTCTTAGGGATTAAACCCTTGGCGAAAATTCGCAAGAATCTCGACGAACGCTTGATCCTCTCCTCTTTTCTCCTCTTTTCTCTTCTTTTCTCCTCTTGAACTCAACTAAAATCCTAGGTGTATTTTAGGATTATAAAACTGAAGCTAATAGGATTATACCCTTAAAAAATTACTAAAAATGAATTAAATCTGATTTGTTAAGGAAAAGACCAAAATACCCTTTACTATTTTCGGCTAACTTTCATTAACTGCACACACTAACTTCAAAAGGCCATATCTCACTCATCCGACCTCAAAACTTTGCAAACTCGGCGGCGTTGGAAAGATAATTCAAATGTATTTTCTACGGTATATTGTAGCACATCTAACTCATCTTTTTCTAGGATTTATGATCATTTCAAATCGACCTAATACTCATAATTTAAGCATAACTTGCAAAATTTTGGATTTTCTTTTTTCCAATTTAGTTCTTTTTCAAACTCAGGGTTCTACATCTAGTGAACTTAATACTTAGAAAATTTTAATTCCTCGGTAAATTCTACTCACAATGAAGGATGGTTCAAGTCTTAGCTCAAATTATTTTTAAGGTGTTACAATATCTCCTCCTTGGGATCATTCGTCCTCGAATGATGACTGGACTAGGTATGGAACGGGGTTACTCTTACTACGGTCTGAGTATAATGGTATACTCTTACTATATTCAAGCTTAACCCAAATCCTTAGGTTCGGATTATATACCTCTCCAAAGGGAACCTCCTCCCAAGACTGTTACTCTTTAACACCACATTCAAGCTTAGTATTCTAACAACTCCATGGACTCCTGATAACCATGTCCTTCGAAACCAACAAAAAGTCTCTCATTTAATTATTTATCATAGTAAAGCCTCATCCTCCTCCTCATTTAGAACCTTAGATGGAATTATTCCGAAGAGTAAATGTTTTACATTTAAAATGAGAGGAAACATTTATTTTCAAATGAGTTCATGAGGAGTTTAGTGTACTATCTCTTTTAAGAGAACCCTTTTGAGTAAGACTCTCAAACTTTGAGGATGAAAAAATGTTTTTAAACATATGAGCATGAGTTATATTATTGGGATTTGTATTGAGAACCGATATGGGGACAAGTTCAGACAACTCAAAGTCCTAATGAACCATGTAAGCGAACATGGGTATAAAGGGGCATATTTTTTTAGATTATTCCTTATTGTTTTTTAAGCATATCTTAGTGGATCCACTTAGTTGAGGATGTCTTAAACTTAGGTATAGGGAAGTTCTGGCAGCGTGGGCGAGACGTTGTATCATCACATAGCTCATACTGATGGTTGTCGGTTAGAGAATCTCTCAAATAAGAGTAAAAGAGTTTTATTTTATTTTAAAACTAGATAAAATTTTAGGATTTTAGGATAGTGAATTGAATTGGGAAACTTGTGTGTTAAAAATCATTATATAGTCTTAGCGTAGAAGGCAAAAATACGTAGTATAGTGTTAAAACAATTAGGAGAAAGTCCAAAAAACCCCTAAAAATAACGGTCGGACCTCCACCAACTGATGGACTTACGGTCCGTGGGTCAAATTACGGACCATCCTTTCCATTCGTAGGTGGGGCTGGGACCATACTTTTGGACCCCTAACAACGGGTTGTAATGTATGGTCCGTTGGTCCACATACGGATGGTACATTCCAACCGTAGGTCCAAACTTTGACCCTAAAATTTGAATAAGTCACGGACTCACCTATGAGACCTACCTACGACACTTACATTAGATGACGGGTAGCTTTGGTGAATCGTAAAATGGGTAATGGTACTTGACATTTTAAAATTATTTAACTTTCCACCTACGGTTCCCACAAAAGTTTGTGTGCTTTCTTGGGATTGGAGTGCTTCTGGCTTGTAACCTTCTGTGATATCTTCGGGAGTGGACATCGATCCATGGTTTCTTAGAGCCTACTTGAAATTCTCTTCGGAGTCGATACTCTACTAGGGGCTCTTGGTAGCTAGACGGTTGATACCCTTGGGAGTGGGCTGACTGGCTGGGAGGCCTTGATATGTGAAATCCTCTACAGAGTTGACACGCCTCCGAGGTAGTCTTGCTAGTTGAGTGGTTGATGCCGCTAGAAGTGGGTTATAGGGCTGGGTGGCCTGGGTTGATAGTCATTCTGGCTAGCTGGGCTGGGAATTAACTGGATGAGTTTATTGTCACTCTTGCAAGCTGGGCTGGGAGTTGACTGGTTGAGTTGATTGTCATTCTTGCTAGCTAGGTTGGGATTTGACTGGTTCTTGGATTCAAATTTGGATTACTCTTATGACCTGTAGACTTAGCTATTTTGTGTACATGTCAGGCGTATGGGGTCCGTTTAGGTTTTATTTAAACTTGCGCACGAGTGTACCTTCTGGGTTTATGGGGGTCCACTTAGGTTTAGTTTAGCCATACTTAGATTTACTTTTGGTATGCTTGTGTACGTTCTTTATATATCTTCTTTGGTCTCTGTTTGTGTTTAGATTTTATCTTTCCGAATTGGTTTTACCTTTCCTGCTGGGTCGGCCTATGATGCCTACTAAGTACCTTGTTTTTTTATTGTACTTATGCTTTACTATGCATCTCTTCATGAAGCAGGTCCTAGTACCATCTACCAGCGGTGATCATTTGTGCCATCTTTTGTATCTTGGGGATATCAGAGACGAGGGTGACCACTTGGCATCCTGGATCAGCCAGTGTCCTTTTGTATATATGTTAGCTTGTCTTTTGCCTTTGAGGTGGCTTGTTGTGGTCCACCTTTGGGACATGTATTTATTCTTTTTAAAGATCCTTGTACTCGTGAGTTCCTCATTCTGGGAGGGTATCTATTGTATATAGTTTTGGGTTTCCTTCCAGTTTTGTCTTCTTTTATTGTTAATATTCTTTATCTTTAGTTCTACCCTTGTAGTCACTACTTGTCGTTGTGGGTATGAGTCGGCTTACCTACTGGTGGACATAATTAGGTGCCATCATGACTCAGGAAGTCGTGTCATGACAATCAAAAAGTTAATTAAATACAAATTCTTATAAAATTATATAAACACGTGTATCTTAACTAAAGAATTATTTTCATAAATATATAAGGCATTTTTAAAAGAGAATAAGAACAATACTTTTATCAATTTTTCTAAATTAAAATTGTCTTCCCAAACACGAGCATTACTAATATAAGATTCTCAAATTTAGGCTCATAAGTCCTTAATACGAAATAGACAACTATAAACATATGAGGTGTTGCAATTTCTAATATGATAACTAAACCTCCCCGATAAATACGAGTGTAAAGATATGACACATCGGTCTACTTAATCCCAAAAGCTTAGCTAATAAGAGAATGATTGTCCAAGTCCAAATAAACTGGCCATCAATTCATTTCCAACAAATTTGGGATTTAACCCACTCTAACACCCCTTTATGCTCAGGTCCGACTAGAGAGTGGATCAAAAGCCTAATGGGGAGGGACCTGACTTTGATGGCAATACAGAGCTAATAGAACAATATTATTTTACAGTAAAACCTTACTAAATTAATATTCAGCAAATTAACAATCTCTCTAAGATAATAGTTTTATTTGATCCTGACTTTACCAATGGAAAAAATCACTCATTTCGATGAGATAATAAGATAATATATGTTCAAAAGACCTCTATAGAAATATATTGTCCAATTAATATTATGAATAAATAATTCTATAAAGGTACAAATATATTTAAAAGATAATTTAGTGAAATATAATTTTATTGTGTTTTATTTTTGTAAGAATTTAGTACTAGTTAATGTTCATCTCTAACTTTTCTTACTACATCCAAAAGTTTTGGTGTTTCCATGACTACAATTTTTTTTAAGTGCATATGGAATGATTTCTTTTGTATTCACATAATGTTTTACGTATTTGATCTGTCATTGTTGATTTAGTGACACTTTTTTAATGAGAAGTCATTTTTGTATATTGTTTTAAGAAATTTCATGTGTTGCTTATATAGTTTATTCTCTCACTATCATACATTGAACTTTTTTGGTAAATATATAGTGAATAATATTTGATTATTAAGAAACAATGAACATTATGTATGATGAATTTATTTTACGATAAATCATTGAATTCTTAAATTTATTTTACAATGAATCATGTGACAAAAAAGATTACAATGAATCATTCACATACATTGTATTTTATGTACAATGAATGTATTTTTTTCATATACATTCAATAAATAAGACACATCATTTAATAAGATACAATGTTTTGATAAATTCATTGTACTTTATGTATAATAAATTAGTATTTCTTGTAACTTCAATAAATACGATACATAAATTAGTAAGCTACAATAATTTTGATGTAATAAAAGTTAACTTTTATTGAATCTCAAAAAACTCTTTGAATTAATAAATATTAATTTCTCTATTAAATAATACATCTATAAATTAATAATTATTGTGTAATCTCACCTATATTTATTTAGTGTAGTTTTACTATAGTATTATATTAAGAATAAAAGTTATTTGTAGGGAAATAAGGAAATCTATCTAAGGAAAATCAATCGAAAAAATTCTTTAAATATTTCTGCCTATGATTATGGTGTATTATCTGTAGTTATGTCAATGTACATTCTATAAGAAAATTATACCCCAATTTAAAGCATTATTAAGCCATTCTTAGCAAACTCTATTAACCCATTTTTTATTCTTCAAAGCTTTTTAAGGAAAATTTTCAAACTCAGATTTGAAATCTTTGGTCAAACATATCTTTAAAAGTATTTCCTTTTTTAAATTTTGATTCAAAATATATGGTCAAACATATCTTTGAAAGTATTTCCTTTTTTAAAATTGGATTCAAACAACATATGGACTTCTATCCAAATTTTAAGCATCCTTAAGCCCTATATAATCCTTCATTTTGACTCCTCACAATGAACTACTTCTACTTCCTTCTCCCCATTGTGATATATTGCACAAGAAAGAAAAAACCAAACCCTTGCTTACAATGACCACTAATAGTATAATCACAAATGGAAAATCACCTATGCTTGGTGAGGAAAAACCGTTGATTTTTGATGCATCTCATATCAAGAATGAGTCCAACATTTGCACACAATATATATGGCCAGATGACGAGAAGCCATGTGTTGTAGCACAAGAATTTCATGTTCCCCTTATTGACTTAAGGGGTTTCTTTTCTGGTGACCCTGCCGCAACCCAACAAGCATCTAGGCTTATTGGTGAAGCATGTAAGAGTCATGGTTTCTTTCTTGTAGTGAACCACGGAGTTGATTCTAATCTCATCTCCAAAGCCCATCGTTACATGGACATGTTCTTTGACATGCCTCTCTCTGTAAAGCAAAAAGCTCAGAGGAAAATTGGTGAGCATTGTGGCTATGCCAGCAGCTTTACTGGAAGGTTTTCTTCAAAGCTGCCTTGGAAAGAGACACTCTCTTTACGATACACTGCTAAAGAAAACTCATCTCACATAGTTGAAGAGTATTTCCAAAGGACATTGGGTGAAAGTTTCAACAATCTCGGGTAAGGACAATTGACTATCCTAATACTCCTCTCTTTCATGTTTTTGTTGTACTTTAATTTTTGGTATGTTTCAAAAACGTTTCTTTCTTTTTTTGCAAGACATGTTTAAGACCACTAAATTAAATGATATACTTGTACATTTTACATATATTTTGTCTAAGGCTACTAGATTCAAAAGTCTTTATTTACTGTCAAATAAAAATTAGACAAAAAAATTGAAACAAAAGGAGTATCTGTTTTTTCTATTTTTCAATTATGTAAATCAATTAACCTTTTTCCCTTTAATTACACAAGAATGTTTATCAAGACTTTTGCAATTCCATGAATACACTTTCTCTTAGGATCATGGAACTCTTAGGGATCAGTCTAGGTGTACAGAAGAGCCACTTTAAAGAGTTTTTTGAAGACAATGAATCCATAATGAGACTTAACTACTATCCCCCGTGCCTGAAACCAGATCTCACCTTAGGAACAGGGCCTCACTATGATCTAACATCATTAACCGTTATCCATTAGGATTGTGTTAGCGGACTTCAGGATTTTGTGGACAACGAATGGTACTCCATCCGTCCAAATTTCAATGCTTTTGTGGTTAACATAGGCGACACATTTATGGTAAGAAAATTTACACACTGGAACTATATTTAAGCTTATTTATTATGTATTACATACAAATAATATAAACAGAGTCAATTAGAAAAATAGTACTTTTTTAGGTGACAATGTTATAAGATCTTTCCACATGAAGCACACTGATATACATCATGAATTCCTAGATGTACAACATGGATATAACATATTTAGTGTTTTACCATTTGCAGGCGCTATCGAATGGTAGATACAAAAGTTGTTTGCATAGAGCAGTTGTTAACAACACGACTCCTAGAAAATCACTAGCTTTCTTTCTTTGTCCAGACAAAGATAAGGTGGTGAGTCCACCAACTGAATTGGTGGACTACAACAACCCTCGACTATATCCTGACTTCACATGGCCTGCTCTCCTTGAGTTTACTCAAAAGCATCATAGAGCTGAGACAAACACTCTTCAAGCTTTCTCGATGTGGCTTCAAGAAAATAATGCAGAAGCTTATTAGTAATACATATGAGTTTCAACAATGAAGGTCTTGATCATTTGTATTTATGTTGAATTTTTTATTTAGAACTACATATATTTTGCTGCAATAATTCTAGTAAGTTAGAGACCTAGTATTTAGGAGTTAATTTCTATTTCAACTAGGTAAATTACCCATGCTTCGCACGAGATTTAACTAATTTGTTAAGCTTACATATGATCATTTGGTATTATTCATATTTTCGATACATACACTACATTGTCAAGAAAATTTTATCTTATGGCCAAGCATTCCTCCGAAATCTTAAAGTGCTATATTTTTTTTAATTTTCATTTTTGATATACAAAAATTATGAGTCATAAAGAGATTTTAAGTATAAGAAAGAGTTCTAAGAAAATCTCCATGGAAATAGTTGATCAGAAGTAATGAAATTTTCTAAATTCCAAGAAGAAAGAACAACATCAGACCTTAAAGAAGAGACCAAAAAGCCTCGAACAACAACACTTCCAAGTAAAGTGGAACATCACGTCCATACAAGAACATACTTAACTAAATTCAAATGGTGGACCTTTTGTTCGTTTCTCATGAACCTCCATCAATCTCTATTTTATTATAGTATGTTGTATCATGTATATGTTAAAAAATATTTTTAGTATCATAAGTATATTTCCTCATTGTCTCAGAATAGTCATTACTATTGCATAGGTTTCAAATCACCGGCCCCAACTTATTTGGAATTGAACCATAGTTATTCTTATGGTTATAGTATGGAGTTACAAAAAATTAATGCAATTATCAACCATGCAGTAGGTGACATCTGAATGGAACTGTTCACAACTGGATAGTCTAAACCAAAATTTTGACACATAACATATTCAAATATCACAGCATAATTTTGTGAGCACGTGAATTCAAAAATATCGACAAATAGTAATAAAGACGACCTTACTTTCCTGACAATCAAGAAGAAAAAAGGCATGATGCTTAACATATTTTTCAAAAAGATAGTCTGTCGGGTTGTATCCAAGTTTACAGTTCACAAATTTAATTGAAAGAATCCAAAAGAAAGAGTTATTACTTCTTTATAAAAAAAAAACAAAAAACTTTATCAGTAGAAAAGAGTTATCACTACAGCAAAAATGATCTTTAACGACAATTAATAGCTAATTTTCGCTAAATATGTATTTTCAGAGGCAATTGATACTTTCTATAAATGTCCCTAAAGCCTATAGCAAAATTGAATCTAATGAGAAGTAATTAACCATTTGTACATGCTCCATCATACTTTGATATTATCAAATTTATTTGAGACACCTAAACATCACTTTAATAGTACTAAATGTACTACCACTTTGTATTTCTTTATTTTGATGGAGGATTTATAAAACATTCAAATTGGGTTGCACTAACGCAATGTGCCCAATATCTTTACATACCACTTTGATGGCCAAAAATTACCTTCAGATTTGAAGGACCATCTTAAGAACCCATAATGCTCTTCCTTTTAATTACCACAATTGACCATTAACATTTAACCACACTCATATTCATACATTTAACCATTTTTCATTTTCAGACACATTATGTCCTGGTACCACATTCACATAAGAGAATGGAGCAAATCAATTGGACAAATTTCATGACTTTTATCAAGAGCATATCAATTTGCTCAGTCATTATTACATCGTCATTATATAATGTTGGGACTTGAACCCAACGTCTTACCTATAAGAAGGCATTTTAGGTCATAATTTGTTGGGACCCAACACAACATTTTATTATCATGATGCACCAGGACTGTCACCCAATGTATTACCCTCTCGGTGCGATAGGACTTGAATCCTTCGTGTTCTCGTCAATCAATGATATAATAAGCCAAATATAATAGGACTCACCATAGAGCCTTAAAGAAATATTGTCATTGTGATTAACATGCACAAATAAATATTCTTAACAAAGTATGTACTAATAACTTAAACTTATGAAAACAGAGAGTTACATATAGAATTATATTATATTAGTAAATGTGCCCGCACTTCGCGCGGTTAGAACATTCTTCGCTAGAATTTGGTAGAATAGAACTTTTTTTTGTATTTTGATGCAAGAGGTTATTCAAGTGAAGTTTTCCATTTGTTTTATTAAAAGAAAAGGAAAAATTTCAAATCCTACCACTATTTTCTCCTAGTTTACATAATTTCATTTTACATATTCAATAATTTGGTTTTGAAATTTTACAATGGTTAGTTTATTTTTATCATCTATATGCATGATTACATAGTGTCTTTAATTTCAGAGTCAAATAAATATTTTTCTCAATTTTCTTCTTCACAAATTTCATTACTATTACACTATCAATTGCTTTCAAAATATAAAATATTTTAAAAAATATATATAAATAACTAATATGTTTATCAAGAGCAAATGTTCTATAATCATATGATATACCAATAAGTAATATGTAGTCATTATGTGTTTTTAAATTAAAATGTAATATTCTAAAATCCAAATTTCATATGTAATATAGTTATGATAATGTTTTGGAATTGAAATTGTGCACGAACAAAACATTAAGGATCCTTGAAAAGGGTAAAGGAGAAGTAAGGGATAATGGGAAAAAAGTTCCAAAAAGTACTTTGGTGCGAGAGAATAGTCATCATTGTGTATCAGACAATTGTAATTAATTGCTAGTCATATTCCTCTATAGGTCATTTGCCACATCCTTGAACCCATATCAAAAGTTTATTAATTTTTGTCTTCTTTTCCTGGTTCACTTCACACATCAAGGAGAGATAAAGCTTTTAAGGTATTTATGTCTTTACAATGGCATACCAAATTTGAATTTTTTCTTCAAGAGATGGTAGTATAGATTTTTAAGGATTTTTTTACGTAATACTCAATTAACGTGTGTTATTTAATGTCACAGCCCGAGCATCCCTCGAGATGTGGACACGCCCTCTAGACGCGGACACGGGACCTAGGATCACAAGTGACCCCAAGCTAACCCTGTTGGCATGATCATAAGCATACTAAAGATAATAATCACTGATGCGGAAGCTAAATCATGATTTAATCTGATATGATGGGGAAAAATCCATATACTAAACTGGATATATCAAATCTGAGAGTTTAATACAAAAGAAACATCAAACTCAAATACTAAGCTGAATCTACTTATGTTTGAATATAGCCTCTAACGGACTAGAAATGCTGGGACATGCCCCAACTAAGTCTAGGAAAACCGAAACTGAATGTCTAAAATACTGAAGAAAATAGCATGACTATTGTAATCGAAGAATGATGACTCACCACTGGTACTGCTGAACTGCAGATCATGAACAGATCTAAGCGTGATTTAACTGCTGAGGACCTGAACCTACATCACGAGAAGATGTAGTGCAATATATGCGTCAGTACTTGAATGGTACTGAGCATGCAGAATAGAGTAAAGCTGAACAGGCATATAACTGAACAAGCGATAAACCAAGAGCATAAATTGAACGTGATATAGATACTGAAATACTGAACATGACTAGACTGAATGCAATGACCAAATTATAACATGCTGAGTTTGAATACTGAAACATCGTCAATGGAATAGAATCTGACTGAACTGTGGGAGGTACTAATAACCGATAATAAAACCACATGAGCTAAATGTGGAGTTCGATGTATAAGCCCCATCGAGAGGACCCAATATACCCGGCCAAAGGTATAGAGGCATGCTAGCTTGATAACTAAAATAAAGCCCATAGAGGGGACTTACAACCTACGTTGCTCGTAGTTCTGGGACTATAAGGGTGACTAACCCTAGTCCAACTCGGTATTAAGCTACTCCATTAGATTAACTGATTTACACATTACGACAAAATTTATGTAATATACTGGATAGCTCAAAACTGACATGCAAACTGAGAATGCGCGTAAATATATGATAATAACACATTCAAGACTGCGGCATGTATATATGAAATGACTGAAATATTTGGCCTAGCATGTGTAATTCAAGAACTAAAGAAATACATAACTAGGGTTCTGAAGCTCATGCAAGAAACCAAGTAATGACATGATAATCTTATTTGGAACATTAAAATAACTAATTCATGATAATCTAGTAATTCGTTAAATTTCAGGTTCGCTATACGATCTACGTTTGTTGGCCCAATTTATTATCCGTTATCATTTATCAACTAGCATTATTATTATTTGATCATAAATGGCTTTGATTATATGGTGGGTGGTAGTTGCAGCTTCCTTGAGTTATTTGAGAAGACAAAGTTACTTAATCTAATAAAATCAACATTAGTACATTAATAATAAGTAAAAAAATTGAAATCCATAATTTATAATGATCAAATGAAGCAGAAGAAGAGACAAGAAAAGTATGATGAATAACCAATAATGGACCTACTTCTTGAGCATGATTAAAAGGTGAAGTTTCAGCTATTATTAGTACTAATATTTGTGGACCACATAACTAAAGTCATTTTCCAGTCACTGCAGAATATTTGACAATTCATTGCCTAAACCAAAGGAAAATACAATGTGCAAGTCCAAGTATAGGAAAATTTTGGCAGCGTGGGCGAGACGTTGTATCATCACATAGCTCGTAGTGATGGTTGTCGGTTAGAGAATCTATCAAATAAGAGTAAAAGAGTTTTATTTTATTTTAAAATTAGATAAAATTTTAGGATTTTAGGATAGTGAATTGAATTGGGAAACTTATGTGTTAAAAATCATTATATAGGCTTAGCGTAGAAGGCAAAAAGACGTAGTATAGTGTTAAAACAATTAGGAGAAAGACCAAAAAGCCCTACAAATAACCGTCAGACCTCCACCAACTGATGGACTTACGGTCTATGGGTCAAATTACGGACCATCCTTCCCATTCGTAGGTGGGGCTGGGACCATACTTTTGGACCCCTAACAATGGTTGTAATGTATGGTCTGTTGGTCCACATATGGATGGTACATTCCAACAGTAGGTCCTAAATTTGACCCTAAAATTTGAATAAGTCACGGACTCACCTACGAGACCTACCTATGACAATTACATTGGATGACGGGTAGCCTTGGTGAACGGTAAAAAGGGTAATGGTACTTGACATTTTAAAATTATTTAACTTTCCACCTACGGTTCCCACAAAAGTTATGTGCTTTCTTGGGATTGGAGTGCTTCTGGCTTGCAACCTTTTGTGATATCTTCGGGAGTGGACATCAATCCATGGTTTCTTAGAGCCTACTTGAGATTCTCTTCGGAGTTGATACTCCCCTGGGAGCTCTTGGTAGCTGGACGGCTGACACCCCTGGGAGTGGGCTAGCTGGCTGTGAGGCCTCGATATGTCAAATCCTCTACAGAGTTGACACGCCTCCGAGGTAGTCTTGCTAGTTTAGCGGTTGATGCCGCTAGAAGTGGGTTATATGGTTGGGTAGCCTGGGTTGATAGTCATTCTAGCTAGCTGGGCTGGGAATTCACTAGATGAGTTTATTGTCACTCTTGCAAGCTGGGCTGGGAGTTGACTGGTTGAGTTGATTGTCATTCTTTCTAGCTGGGTTGGGATTTGACTGGTTCTTGGATTCAAATTTGGATTACTCTTCTGTCTTGTAGACTTAGATATTTTGTGTTCATGTCAGGCGTATGGAGTCCGTTTAGGTTTTATTTAAACTTGTGCACGAGTGTACCTTCTGGGTTTATGGGGGTCCACTTAGGTTTAGTTTAGCCATACTTAGATTTACTTTTGGTATGCTTGTGTACGTTCTTTATATATCTGCTTTGGTCTCTGTTGGTGTTTAGATTTTATATTTTCGAATTGTTTTTACCTTTCCTGCTAGGTCGGCCTTTGATGCCTACTAAGTACCTTGTTTTTTTTTGTACTTATGCTTTACTATGCATCTCTTCGTGAAGCAGGTCCTAGTACCATCTACCAGCGGTGATCATTTGTGCCATCTTTTGTATCTTGGGGATATCAGAGACGAGGGTGAGCACTTGGCGTCCTGGATCAGCCAGTCTCCTTCTGTATATATGTTAGCTTGTCTTTTTGCCTTTGAGGTGGCTTGTTGTGGTCCACCTTTGGGACATGTAATTATTCTTGTTAAACATCCTTGTACTCGTGAATTCCTGGTTTTTGGAGGGTATCTATTGTATATAGTTTTGGGTTTCCTTCCAGTTTTGTCTTCTTTTATTGTTAATATTCTTTATCTTTTGTTCTACCCTTGTACTCACTACTTTTCGTTGTGGGTATGAGTCGACTTACCTACTGGTGGGCATAATTAGGTGCCATCATGACTCAGGAAGTCATGTCACGACAATAAAAAAATTAATAAACTACAAATTCTTGTAAAATTATATAAATACATGTATCGTAATTAAAAAATTATTTTCATAAATATATAAGGCATTTTTAAAAGAGAATAAGAACAATTTTTTTTATCAATTTTTTTAAACTAAAATTGTGTTCCCAAACACGAGCATTACTAATATAAGATTCTCAAATTTAGGCTCATAAGTCCTTAACACGAAATAGACAACTATAAACATCTGAGGTGTTGCAATTTCTAATATGATAACTAAACCTCCCCGATAAATACGAGTGTAAAGATATGACACATCGATCTAACGTAATCCAAATAGCTTAGCTAATAAGAGAACGATTGTCCAAGTCCATATAAACAGGCCATCAATTCATTTCCAACAAATCTGGGATTTAACCCATTCTAACACCCATTTATGCTCAGGTCCGACTAGAGAGTGGATCGAAAGCCTAATGGGGAGGGATCTGACTTTGATGCCAATACAGAGCTAATAGAACAATATTATTTTATAGTAAAACCTTACTAAATTAATATTCAGCAAATTAACAATCTCTCTAAGATAATAGTTTTATTGGTTCCTGACTTTACCAATGGAAAAAATCACTCATTTCGATGAGATAATAAGATAATATATGTTCAAAAGACCTCTATAGAAATATATTGTCCAATTAATATTATGAATAAATAATTCTATAAAGGTACTAATATATTTAAAAGATAATTTAGTGAAATATATTTTTATTGTGTTTTATTTTTTGTAAGAATTTAGAACTAGTTAATGTTCATCTCTAACTTTTCTTACTACATCCAAAAGTTTCGGTGTTTCCATGACTACAATTTTTTTTAAGTGCATATGGAATGATTTCTTTTGTATTCACATAATGTTTTACGTATTTGATCTGTCATTGTTGATTTAGTGACACTTTTTTAATGAGAAGTCATTTTTGTATATTGTTTTAAGAAATTTCATGTGTTGCTTATATAGTTTATTCTCTCACTATCATACATTGAACTTTTTTGGTAAATATATAGTGAATAATATTTTATTATTTACAAAGAATGAACATTATGTATGATGAATTTATTTTACGATAAATCATTGAATTCTTAAATTTATTATACAATGAATCATGTAACAAAAAGATTACAATGAATTATTCACATACATTGTATTTTATGTACAATGAATGTATTTTTTTCATATACATTCAATAAATAAGACACATCATTTAATAAGATACAATATTTTGATAAATTCATTGTACTTTATGTATAACAAATTAGTATTTCTTGTAACTTCAATAAATACGATACATAAATTAGTAAGCTACAATAATTTTGATGTAATAAAAGTTAACTTTTATTGAATCTCAAAAAACTCTTTAAATTAATAAATATTAATTTCTCTATTAAATAATACATCTACAAATTTATAATTATTGTGTAATCTCACCTATATTTATTTAGTGTGGTTTTACTATAGTATTATTTTAAGAATAAAAGTTATTTGTAGGGAAATAAGGAAATCTATCTAAGGAAAATCAATCGAAAAAATTCTTTAAATATCTCTACCTATGATTATGGTGTATATGTGTAGATTGTCTATGTACATTCTATAATAAAATTATACCCCAATTTAAAGCATTATTAAGCCATTCTTAGCAAACTCTATTAACCCATTTTTTATTCTTCAAAGCTTTTTAAGGAAAAATTTCAAAATCAGGTTTGAAATCTTTGGTCAAACATATCTTTAAAAGTATTTCCTTTTTTAAATTTTGATTCAAAATATATGGTCAAACATATCTTTGAAAGTATTTCCTTTTTTAAAATTGGATTCAAACAACATATGGACTTTTATCCAAATTTTAAGCATCCTTAAGCCCTATATAATCCTTCATTTTGGCTCCTCATAATGAACTACTTCTACTTCCTTCTCCCCATTGTGACATATTGCACAAGAAAGAAAAAACCATACCCCTGCTTACAATGACCACTAATAGTATAATCAGAAATGGAAAATCACCCATTCTTGGTGAGGAAAAACCGTTAATTGTTTATGCATCCCATATGAAGATTGAGTCCAACATTCCCACACAATATATATGGCCAGATGACGAGATGCCATGTGTTGTAGCACAAGAACTTCATGTTCCCCTTATTGACTTAAGGGGTTTCTTTTCTGGTGACCCTGCCGCGACCCAACAAGCATCTAGGCTTGTTGGTGAAGCTTGTAAGAGTCATGGTTTCTTTCGTGTAGTGAACCACAGAGTTTATTCTAATCTCATCTCCAAAGCCCATCATTACATGGACACTTTCTTTGACATGCCTCTCTCTGTAAAGCAAAAAGCTCAGAGGAAAATTGGTGAGCATTGTGGCTATGCCAGCAGCTTTACTGGAAGGTTTTCTTCAAAGCTGCCTTGGAAAGAGACACTATCTTTACGATACACTACAAAAGAAAACTCATCTCACATAGTTGAAGAGTATTTCCAAAGGACATTGGGTGAAAGTTTCAACAATCTTGGGTAAGGACAATTGACTATCCTAATACTCCTCTCTTTCATTTTTTTGTTGTACTTTAATTTTTGGTATGTTTTAAAAACTTTTTTTTATTTTTTTGCAAGACATGTTTAAGACCACTAAATTAAATGATATACTTGTAAATTTTACATATCTTTTGTCTAAGGCTACTAGATTCAAAAGTCTTTATTTACTTTCTTAAACTTCATGTCAAATAAAAATCAGACAAACAAATTGAAACAAAAGGAGTATCTGTTTTTTCTATTTTTCAATTATGTAAATCAATTAACCTTTTTCCCTTTAATTACACAGGAATGTTTATCAAGAGTATTGCAATTCCATGAATACACTTTATCTTAGGATCATGGAACTCTTAGGGATCAGCCTAGGTGTACAGAAGAGCCACTTTAAACAGTTTTTTGAAGACAATGAACCCATAATGAGACTCAACTATTATCCCCTATGCCTGAAACCAGAGCACAACTTAGGAACAGGGCCTCACTATGATCTAACATCATTAACCGTTCTCCATCAGGATTGTGTTAGCGGACTTCAGGTTTTTGTGGACAACGAATGGTACTTCATCCGTCCAAATTTCAATGATTTTATGGTTAACATAGGCGACACATTTATGGTAAGAAAATTTACACACTGGAACTAATTTAAGCTAATGTATTATATATTACATAAAAATAATATAAACACAGTCAATTAGAAAAACATTACTTTTTAAGATGACAAATGTTATAAGATCTTTCCACATGAAGAACACTGATATACATCATGAATTCCTACATGTACAACATGGATATAACATATTTAGTGTTTTACCTTTTGCAGGCGCTATTGAATGGTAGATACAAAAGTTGCTTGCATAGAGCAGTTGTTAACAACACGACTCCTAGAAAATCACTGGCTTATTTTCTTTTATCTAGGCAAAGATAAGGTGGTGAGTCCACCAACTGAATTGGTGGACTACAACAACCCTCGACTATATCCTGACTTCACATGGCCTGCTCTCCTTGAGTTTACTCAAAAGCATCATAGTGCTGAGACAAACACTCTTCAAGCTTTCTCGATGTGGCTTCAAGAAAATAATGCAGAAGCTTATTACTAATACATATTAGTTTCAACAATGAAGGCCTTGATCATTTGTATTTATGTTGAAATTTTTTTTAGAACTACATATATTTTGCTGCAATAATTCTAGTAAGTTAGAGACCTAGTATTTAGGAGTTGATTTATATTTCAACTAGGTAAATTACCCGTGCTCCACACGAGATTTAACTATTTTGTTAAGCTTACATATGATCATTTGGTAATATTCGTATTTTCGATACATACACTACATTGTGTAGAAAATTTTATCTTAAGGCAAAGCGTTACTCCGAAATCTTAAAGTGCTATATTTTTTTTAATTTTCATTTTTGTTATACAAAAATTACGAGTCATAAAGAGATTTTAAGTATAAGAAAGAGTTCTAAGAAACTCTCCATGGAAATAGTTGATCAGAAGTAATGAAATTTTCTAAATTCCAAGAAGTTAGAAATAACATCAGACCTTAAAGAAGAGACCAAAAAGCCTCAAGCAACAACACTTCCAAGTAAAGTTGAACATCACATCCATACAAGAACATAATTAACTAAATTCAAAGGAAGGACCTTTTGTTCCTTTCTTATGAACCTCCATCAATCTCTTTATTATTATAGTATGTTGTATCATGTATATGTTAAAAATTACCCCAAAATTTTTAGTATCATAAGTAATTTTCCTCATTGTCTCAGAATAGTCATTACTATTGCTTAGGTTTCAAATCACCGGCCCCAACTTTTTTGAAATTGAACCATAGTTATTGTTATGGTTGTGGTATGTAGTTACAAAGAATTGATGCAATTATCAACCAAGCAGTAGGTAACATCTGAATGGAACTGTTCACAACTGGATAGTCTAAACCAAAATTTTGACACATAACATATTAAAATATCACAGCATAATTTTGTGAGCACGTGAATTCAAAAATATCGACAAATAATAATAAAGACGACCTTACTTTCCTGACAATCAAGAAGAAAAAAGGCATGATGCTTAACATATTTTTCAAAAAGATAGTCTGTCGGGTTGTATCCAAGTTTACAGTTCAGAAATTTAATTGAAAGAATCCGAAAGAAAGAGTTATTACTTCTTTATAAAAAATAAACAAAAAACTTTATCAGTAGAAAAGAGTTATCACTACAGCAAAAATGATCTTTAACGACAATTAATAGCTAATTTTCGCTAAATATGTATTTTCAGAGGCAATTGATACTTTCTATAAATGTCCCTAAAGCCTATAGCAAAATTGAATCTAATGAGAAGTAATTAACCATTTGTACATGCTCCATCATACTTTGATATTATCAAATTTA
>JAJOOR010007396.1:0-43642 GCA_036250505.1 Solanum acaule | reverse complement strand
CGTTTTGACCCTAAAAACATTTATTAAGGCACTAGGGTCACCTCCACTGATTTTAGACTCCAAACAACACATAAAAACATGAACAACATACTAGAACATACCAACACGTAAAAGACTAGTTTCCGAACGTCTTGGTCGTCCCTTGACGTTTGACTTCCAAACTCTTTAAAACTGACTAAAAAGGCTATTCTTCATTATTTTAACAAGTTGTTAATGCATAACACCCATGTGAGGCTCTACTTTATCCTACTTCATTTTGAGGGTTGTTACACCCAAGTTGAGTCGCCTCTTTGATAAGATAGACCCCAAGCAGGTTGCTTTTGCATGTCAGAGGATAAATTCATTCTGTGAAAGCATAAGTGAACTACTTATGAATCCAAACCAATAACGGGCAGCTATATCCAAATCCTTCTTTTTGATCTCGACTCTCGCCTCAATCCACCTAGGAGTGGTATCGTAAATAAGGGGGACAAGCCAACCCTTTAGATCCTCTAGATTTTGTGTCGTAGGCAGACCTTCATATGAGAGTGCAGACCCTGGAGGCCTATCTAATACAACATTAATGTACTCCTCACCGCAACTCACTTCTACACCTCGAACAGTTACCGACTTAACCGGTCTGAACTCACTGGCCTTTTTTTTTACTCTTCGGCACTAATTCACCATATGTTGTGTAGAACTCACGGACCCATGAAGGAATATAAGGACCTCGGGGCCTGGTGAAAATCTGGAACTGGTGCCACTGTAATAAATCTACTACATTGGAGTACTTGTGTAACAACCCGTATTATGCATATGCTTATTCTATTCTTGTGATACTTGACATAGCCTTATAGTATAGGTGAGGGACCATGTTTCTTATATGATTAGCGTTGGTTTAAACTAGCTCGGAAGGTGATGTGATTCCTTGCACGTTGAAGCATGTGGTAATTGAACTTAAAGTTCAAAGTTAAGTGCTAAGTTAAAGGAAAAGAGATTAATAATTAGAGAATGGAATAAAATAGGTGAGCTGCTTGCTTGACTTAACTAAGCTAGTAGGTGACAAGTAGGTGCATCACCTACTTTGACTTATTGACCAGTCCAAAGAACCAAGTAGGTGCATCACCTACTTGAGCTATATGGATCTAGTTATAAAGGCCAAGGTTTATGGATCAGATTTGGGCCTATGCTAATGGACTCACTTGAGGCCCAAACTATGTTAAATAAAACAAAATGAAATTAAAACCCAGCAGCCAAATCTGCCAAGGTCCAATATATTTAAGCCCGAGTGAAGGCTAGTAGGTGCATCACCTAGTTTGACCTTTTGAGCTGCTTGATATACATAAGCAGGTGCATCACCTACTTGACCAATTAGTGGCTGAAATGAAACTTTCTAGTGGATACTCTTAAAGGTGAAGAAAGCTCAATATAAAGATATATTGGCTGCTATTCTCACTTATTTTAACACACATTATTGAGGATTAGCTCCAGCTCTTTCTCTCTCTTTTCTCTTAAGGATTAAACAACAGCCTTAAAGTTCTTCTAGGGTTCTTGAAGAAACCCTCATCTCTGCAAGACAAGGTAAGTGAAAACATTTATGGATTTATCTTAATTCTCCCATGGATGTTTAGGAAAACATGTTATTCATGCTCAAGTATAGGTATAAAGGCATAATATTTCCAGAAGCTACTGCTCACTTCCTTGGTTATTAAGATAGTTTTCTTTTCTTCTTTGGTTTAAGTGTGAAGGGAAGTTGAAGTTCTAGAGGAATTCAAGTTATAAAGAGAAGTTGCAGAAATTGAGGTAAGGTCACCGCTCCATTTTCTTCCTCCTTATGTATGAGTTTGAGTGAGAAATTATGGGTGTGCTTTCATAAAGAACTCAAGGGGGTGGTGAGTTCAATAATTAGTTGTATGATAAAGAATACTTGAGGCTGTTTTATGTGTATTGTTGTTGGTTCAGTTTGGGTAATCTTGGAAAAGGATATATAATGTATGTATTGGGCAGAGAAGGAGGGTGTGGTGATACACATTGTTTTAAGGGCTGTATGGGCTAATTATCCGTCAAAGTTAGCTACTGTTTTACGAGGCTCATGGTGTGATAGCTGCTAATTTAAATTTATCATGACTTATATTGTAGATTAAAACCTGAAAAGGGAGGCTGAATCGTGATAGTTATATTGATCAGAAGAAAAGGTATGTAAGGCTATTCGATTCAATATTCTTCGGCATAAAATCTGATACTTGAGATTAATATCAATAAGTGAATTTCCTAAGTTCTGTTCCTAGTAAAGGAAAGATAGTGGCAACGTATGATCTCCAAATAGCTAACAATATTTTCCCCCTCTCCTTAGTGTATAGAATTACTTCATTATATGTTTAGTACTCTATACTTGTGTAATTATCCTCCTATGTGCTGGTATAGAAATGGTATTTGCAAAAGCAAGTTTGGTGAATCCTCATTTTAGTCAGTTGAAGTCAATTGTGTCATTTAAGCTCACAAGTAATGCATTGATGTTACATAGCTCCTTATGTCATTGTTACTGCCTTGAAGTATTATTTTCATGTCTTCTACTACTGGTCCGTAGTTCCAAATATCAAAAATGATTATGACCACCAAAACAGCAATTTCAAAGATTAAAGAATCTAAGTAAAGAAATCTGTATAATTAAGGTTGGCAGTTCAGGGGGGGAAGCCTAGCATGGGCCGATCCCAATTGGTATAGAAGGGTGGTAGCTCAGGGGTGTAAGCCTAGCATGGGCCGATCCCAATTTGTGTGATTATGAGGACCGCATCCCAGGGGTTAAAATGCCTAGCATGGGTCATCCTCTTCTACCATTGATCAGCTGGTCATTTGTATCACATGCCTTATAAAGATCATAACACACAGAAAGGTAAAGACAAGAATGTAACATACATGATCCCACAAGAGTTAACAAAGGTGGTCTTCTGTTCTGATTTATGCATACATATATTGACACTTGGTTTCATCCGAACTCTTATTTTATATATGTTATTGCCTTACATATTCAGTACATTTTCTCGTACTGATGTCCCTCGCGGGGGACGCTGCATTTCATGCTGCAGGCACAGGTACTTCAGCTAGTAGACCTCCTCGGTAGGAGCACACAACATTCAGCTACTTTTGGTGAGCTCCAGATTGATTTAGAGCTTTACTGAGTCTTTGGTAGATTCATTTTGGGTATTGTATCGTAGTTAAGAGTTAGGCGGGGTCTGTCCCGACCTACTCTAAGATTTTCTATCTTTTAGAGGCTTTGTAGACTTATGTTTATGGTTCAGTTGTGGCCTCAACGACCAAGTCTTGTATATAAGTTTTGGGTCTACTTATGTTGGTTCGTATCGCTGCATCCTATGTGAACTTGTCACAAGATTGTCATAGTTATATGCATAGTAAGCACAGGTTACATGTTGGTTCTCTCGGGCCTAGAGGGCATCGGGTGCCTGTCCATCTTAATGGGATTTGGGACGTGACGACTTGCCCTCCAGACCCTCTGTAGAGAGCAACTTCTCCTCGAGGATGGTTCGCAAACCATCTCCTTTTAGCCTGTTGAGGAGTCTAGGTGGAGGAAAAACTGGTGGCACAGGTGCCATATCAAGTGCCGGAGTTGGTACTGAATCTACTGGTGTGGAAGCAGGAGGGACTCTGGTAGATGTGGAGTGAGATCTAGCTCAGAGCTCAAATTGACGGGACTGTAGAGGTTGGTCATCATCAGGCTCAGAAAGAGTAGCCTGGGAGCCAGCAGTAGCCCTGTCAGACCTGGGTCTCTTGCCTTTCCTTTTTCACCTGGTGGAGGTTCCTGCCTTCCTCTCTTTGAACGATCCCTCTTCGTTGTTTGTCATACCCCGTGTTCTTTTACCGGGTGGCATGTTTATGTTTGTCCTCACCATACCTGCAACATATCAAGAAAAAGTTAAACATAACTGAATTAAATTCATAGAAACACAGTTGTAGAAAGACTCGCCGAACCAGTCGATCAATCGCTTGGGCGAGCTGTATTGGGCTCGCCAAAGGGATTGGCTCAAAATTCTAGGCAAGTCGGCGAAGGGAAAGATCTTTCAGCAAATCGCCAACAGCTTTCGGCGAGCAAGAATTAGCTCGCCGAAAGTTATAGTGCAGAAAGGGTTCAAGGGTGCAGACAAAGGGTGATCAATAAGGCTTTCAGTTCCTTCGGCGACCTCAGGCTTCTCGCCGAAAGTTACAAAATACAACAACACATAAAACATGAAATTAAAGGTGAGATGGGGACAGTATGCGAACCACCGAGTGGTTCGGCTAGCTCGACCCAGCTCGCCAAACGACCCAACGTGCCTATTTTCAACCCAAATTACTCGAATTCAACCCCGCAACCCCCGAAAACAAAATCAAAACAAGAACTAGTTAAATTAAGACTAGACCCATAGCACCCATTACCCCGGGATACTCAGACTTCTCCCGGTTTTGCCAAATTTGGTCATTTGACGACATATGCCCTTAAGAATAGTGTTACCCGCTTTATCATTAGGCAAATTACGTCGTTTGTCGCAAATACAAGCTACTCAGACTTCACCCAACTAAACCCAATAACATGCAAGCACAACCCCACAAGATTTAACCAATTTCACTGCAAAAGAACACGAACATTATAAGCATTACGGGCAAGATTAATAATTCAAATCAGTCATTTAAACAATCTAATTCTATCAGAGATTCCTAGTACACATCAACAACATAATATTGCTTGCATAAGAGTACAAATTACTAAAAAAAAATTTGGGTTTCAGAAAACCAACCTTAGTTGTCGATTAATAAACACTGAAAAGCTAGGTTGCAATGTAATCCACTATGAACAAAACTCCAACCACTAAAATACTCTTGAAAATGCAAAAATATCGAAAATACTAAATAGGCGCGAGTTTGGGAAGATGAAAAATGAAAGAGTTTGAAGTTTAAACCTTTGGCTCTTTAATAAATCGTCCAGTTCTCGCCCATTCGGTGACGTTAGTCGTAATCGTCAACCCACTCTATTACACGCCGAGTGGTTACTTACCTCGCCGAGTTTTACAGGACCCTCAGTTGATGTAGGGGTCCAAACAGCGGACAAGATCGAGATCGCCGACCTAATCAGTGAATCGCCAATAATTTCTTGGGCTCACCGAGTTTTACAGGCTCTACCTTAAAGTTGTCTTGAGTATAACAGCGGTCTAGGTTGGGGTCGCCGACCTCTTTGACGTTTCACCGACTGGACTTTAGCTCACCAATCTAAACTTCTCAAACATTTCCCATACTTTAACCTGCACAATCAACACACCATTATTCTAAAATAACAATTTAAAATGACAAAACCTTAGGTTGCCTCCCAAGAAGCGCCTTAGTTAACGTCGTGACACGACGCAAGTCCTTACTCAAGCTCCATTATTAGGGTTGGCACTAGTGAGACTAGGTAACCCCATTTTTTCATTTGGGTGGAACTGAGGTAATACATGACCCATGAGAGTTTCAATTAGCTGGATAGATCTAGAGTGAGAGCCGATCATCTAATTTAGCACTTTAATATTCTCCTTCATCTCTTCCAGCACTCTATCTTGCTCACTGATCTTTTGGAGAATGATTAACAGCGTATCCTCGACACGTTTACTCTCATTGTTCTCAGATCTTCTCCGCTCATGAGGAGGTATGTATCTTTCTTTTCCTTTGCACTGGATTTCAATCTCTGATATTTTGCTGGCCAAATCGTCCAGTTGAGTTACCAGTGCAGTTAACATGAAGTCCCTCTCAACTTCTTGGTTTGTCTCAGCCATGTGATCAAGCAGTTGGGCTGCTATCACATAGGGTTGTTGTGCAATAACACCCGGGATGAGTTGATCAGCTAACACCTTATTCCCGGGACTAAGACTCCTATAAAAACATTCCAGAAGGACTACGTCGGGTATTTCATGAGTTGGCCATTGAACCAGCAGTGCTTTAAACCTTAGCCACGACTCATGAATCCTTTCACCTTCCAATTGTTTGAAGGTTAGAATATGATCCCTGAATATCATCACTTCTAATAGAGGAAAATCCATTAGTTCGCAATTACTGCCCGACATGCTCACCTCTTCTATTTCAAAGCATAAGCACACAAAACAAAGCTAAAAATTAAGTAAGTAGAACTATAATTAACAAGAACAAAATTTATCTTAACTAAAAATTCTCAATTAACACCACTCCCTAGCAGCAGAGCCATTTTGACTTAACGTATTCGGGCGCTTCGTCTATTACTAAGCATCCACGGTCGTTCAATAGTAATATAACCCAACTAGTGAGTTAGGGTCGAGTCCCACGGGAGCGGTTTGTAATCAAGAATTAAGAGAAAAGCAAGAATGTGTTCAAGTCAATTATAGCTAAAAACTTGTACGAGGAAAAACATATCAAATTAAAGGGTGACACAAGTATCAATTGTCAAAGAGGGTTTTGTAATCAATTATCAATTAAAATGACAACTAAACACAAAAATGCAAATATGGAGACGAGATTCTTGGGATGTGATAGGAATATGGGCTAAAATAACAAACCGGGTAAATATTATTGATAGTAACTCGATGTAAATTGGTAACTAAGCTAGACTTACGTGGGGGTAAATATTCTCTCGGACAATTTACCCCGATTCAAATCGGTTTCTCTCGAACACCGATAAGCAACAATGAAGCACAACCTTCGCCTTAGTCTATTCACTCTCTCGAGCTGAATGTGTTGGAGAGGGTTTAGGATTCACTCTCTCGAGATGAACCCACGACAACCCAATAACCACAGACTATCGATTCAGTAGTTTTGGTTTTAAAACCTCTCTTTCGAGCAAGTCAAAAACACGAAGATAAAATTGTGTTTGCAAATACAACCCCATTAAATTCAAACACAACTACTAAACGAAATCACCTTTAAACAGCAAATTAACTATCTATTAGCAATACCCAGCAGTAAAATCAACCCATATTCACACCCCAAGAATTGGGGTTTTAGCTAGACATAGTAAAGACATAGAAATCGATATCGAAAAGTGTTTCCATCAAATAGGTACGATAGATATTGTCTTTACACACATCTAAGATGAAGAATCTTCAATACCCACTTCAAATTTCTTAGAAATGAAAACCTTCCAATCTTCAAACCTAAGGAACAAAGTCTCCAAAAAGTTCTAAAAACTGAAAATAATGTTTGATACTGATTTCCTACAAAATCCGATACAAAATCTCATTAATGAGCTAAGAATTTAAACAAGTATTTATAGTTGTCAAAAAGTGTGCTATGAAAGACCACTTGGCACAATTAATGTTTGATACTGATTTCCTACAAAATCTGATACAAAATCTCATTAATGAGCTAATAATTTAAACAAGTATTTATAGTTGTCAAAAAGTGTGCTACGAAAGACCACTCGGCACAATCCCCCCTTTGGTCTGGTTCACCGCCTTTCTGCATTGGTCTTCAGCAACTTCAAGTTTTGTAACATTGGGCGATGAAGTACTGCATCACGGAATCGTTCGGCAACTCGCTGACTGCTCCTTTATCTCGCCGACCCGATTTTCTCCTTCAGAGATTGGCACACTAGAACATTAGGCCAGACCATGGCCATTCGGTAACTCGCCTAATGACTTAGGCGATCCTCAGGCCATCTTTTCTTCTTTCTTTTCAGCTGCCTTGTTCCTTTTTGCCCAATAGTGTCCATTCTTTGTCTCTAATTTCAAATATCTGAAACTAAAGGATTTTCATCAGTTATTGAGACAAAATATGCATTTAAGGACACTAAATCAATCAAAATGAAGCCCTGAAAGAGTCCAAATCCTGGACTCATCAAGTGTTAATTGAGAATCTGCTTTCAATGATAACACAATTACATTCTAAACATGATCATAACACTTTCATTGAGATCACATACATATACTTCACATCATGTTCATACATAGATTCTTCATGAAATTGCCTTCCAAGGCTATACATCAATCACAACCCAAACATCTAAGATACTACAATAGATAAGGTAATTAACATGATTCATTAACTAATTCAATATAAACATAAACAATTCAACATACTTTCAAAATCAATCAATTCCCAATCACAAATCACAACTTAGGATTTTTGGGAAAAACATGGGTTCATAGAAGAAATCATCTTAATTCACCATTAAAACATAAATTAAACCATAATTCATCACTTAAATGCCTTTTGAAAACGTTTGGAATTGAACCCATGCATAGATTGAAAACTAGGGTTTTTTGGGGGATTTTGGAGACTTGAAATCATCTTTGAAATTGGCTCCTTGAAAGAAACTAAGTCAAGGATGAAGACTGCCATACCTTTAGGGAAGAATTCCACACAAAATTGAAGAATAAAGCTGCTCCATGACCCTTAGACTTGACCTTGAACGTGCTCTTCAATGGAGTTTCTAGAGAGAGAAGTTTTGGAGAGGTGGATTTCTAATTTGAGTGTCTTGAAATAATGAAGTCTAAAAAGGAGTTTAATACTTTTAAAACCTTTAAAATACTTTAATAACTCAATAATAACCGTCCCCCAACTTAACTAAACTTAAAATGAATTTACTACTTTGCCCCAACTTTGGCCGAATCCTTGACAGCAAACCAGTCAAGACCTACGCCCCTAGACCTACGGACCGTAGGTGGGGTGACGCCCCGTCCTGCTGGTCCGTGTTTTGGGGTTGTGGCTTGAAATTTGGGGCCGCGACCAACAGAGGCCATCCACGGGGCATGGATGGACTTACGGGGCGTAGATCCCTATCTGTAGGTTATCCCAATTTGACAGTTTTTTTGGTTTTCTTGGGGGTTAGGCTTTATGTCACGACCCGAGAGCACCCCCTAGTCGTAACATGGCATACTCGACTCCGAATGGGTCTAATACAAGCCTCATAGTATTCTTGAACATAAAAACATAGGAAAATAGAGGAGGATTTAAAACTTTCTTTACAATCGAAGACATTTTCATTATAAAGCAAGCGGAAGACTTTCTAGACTTTGTATACTATGTCTCAAACCATCTAATAGTTTGAATACAACTTCGGGACTTAGCCCATACAAAAGCTTTAACATAAACAAAAAATACATAAAGGAACAAGGTGGGTTTTGTCCTCGAAACTATGAGGACTCACCAAGTCTTCATCTTCTAGCACCTTAGAAATGTACTCCTCAAGCATAGAACACCAATATCTCCAAACCCTACACTTTGGTAAAAGTGGAGAAGAATGGAGTTAGCACAAAAAGTACTAAGTATGGAAGCCATGCAAACATACATTCTTGAAAGGACATTTAGTTTGAAAGTCATGATATATGCCATTTTAGTAAAAACTTCATGAACATTGATAAAAGAGGCATAATATAAGTCACAACCAACATACAAGTCATTTATCCACGTTATAACATGATCAACCATATAATCCATTACATTTACTTTAAGCCTCCACCTCAAATAACCCTCATGCTATACCTTGTGCAATGTATGAATAGTGCCCCATACCACCATTCACACCAAGGCACCACATTAAGGTCACCAAAAGTAAACTTACCATTCATCCTTTCCACCTTTACACAATAAAGCATATAAGAGACCACAAACAATACATGAGTCACACCATCACATTAAGACCAACATCTAAGACAACTCTAAGTCATACTTGTGCAATGTGCAAGTATCATCCCATACTACTACTCACACTAAGTATTCCTTTGAAGTCACCATAGACAAGTACATTCATATACGATAAGTCATGACAAAGAAGTAACTCATAATACAATCCAAGTATAGCATGCATCATGTACATTTAAGCATATAAGAGTCAACATTACTCAATAACATCATTTAGAGGAATTTCATTAATTAGACATTAGATTAACATTCTCATTAACTTCTTCTTAGGAGGACATTCAAACAATCGTCATTAAGACTTAGAGAACTCTCTATGACCCTCTCAAAGCCAACTCGTGCAATGCATGGATGGCATCCCATACTACCACCCACACTTTGTAGAACCTCTCAAGAAACCATAATGAACATCTCACATGATGGGAATAAGCATTTAACCGACATAGACCATGAGAGCTAGATCATGGAATCCGATGTACTGTCCCACATTGTAAAGGTTGGTCTACTTGCCTAAGGTAAACCGGTATCTTAATTGGATCCACTAGCTAGACCTATGTGGGCACATAGTTAAGGGACAAGGAGATTGCTACTAGATACCCCGCCTCAACTCACGTGAGAGCATCTATCTCAAGAGATTGCTACTAGAAACCCCGCCTCAACTCACGTGAGAGCTTCCATCTCATTCAATATCCTCTCGGTGCTTAGCCTATATTCCCATAGAGTATTTTAACATTCATTACATTAAGGGATAACATATTGTTACTAGACACCCAGCCTCAACTCATGTGAGGGCATCCACTTCAAACCTAACATTCATTGGATAGCTCATAGATTTAAAGATGAGAGTAGCCTTTCATCTAAGAATCCCATTATCGTTCATTAGTGTAAGATCGAGAATATCCTTTCAATCAACACATCATTAGCATTCATTAGAGTACAATTGAGAATAGCCTTTCAATAAGTACTTCATCATTAACATTACCATTGAACCTCATTCATTCTTCATTCAAGTGTGTGTGTGTATGTGAGAATAGCCTTTCACATAATCATCATCATTCACAAGTGTTAATAGAGAGATAACCTTCAATCCTAACACAATTAGCTTCTAGACATGATCTTCATTCATTCATTTAGATCACACACATGCATCATATCACAATTATACATTAACCTCCACATGCAGAGTACAAGGAATCTATCCATCAATTCAATACCACAATATACATAGTAAATAAACACATCCACCTTTCAAGTGGATCAACATCTAATTCACAATTCTAATTCAACAAGCAATTGATCATCACTTACCCTTTCAAGACCATGAATTCACTTTCACCAACAAACCTTTCATTAATACAATTAGGCATGAATAGTGATACAATTCAACAATCTAAATCAATTTAGGCATAATCTATCAACATTCATTCATGATCAACAAACCCACTTCATAAGGCACAATTTAGGAATTGAGAGAAATCATGGGTTCATAGAGTATTTTCACCATAAATCATCAATTAAACACCAATACAATCATAATTTGTCATTAGAAACTATTTGAAAACGTTTGATGAAAGAACTCATGAGATTGAGTGAAAACCCTAGATTTTTCGTTCTTTGAAATCACCTTTGAATTGGCTCCTTGAATAAAAAGTTAGACAAGGATCAAGACCACCATACCTTTCTATAGATTCCCCACGAAAATTGAAGAAGAAACACCTTGAATTCCCCAACCCTAGCTTGAACTTGACCTTGATCTCCAATGGAGTTTCTAGAGAGAAGACTTTAGGAGGGACAGGGTTTTGATTTGGGAAATTTGAATAATGAAATCTAATATAGTATTTTATTGTTTTAATACTCTTAAAATATCTTAATAACCCTAAAATAACTGTCCATACACTTAAAACAATTAATAGACAATTTACCAAAAGACCCTTGCCCAAGCCGTGTCCAAACCAAATTGCACAGGCATGGTTCACGCCCTAGACCCACGGACCGTGAGTCCATTCACGGACCGTGCTGCTGGTCAGTGGTTTGGGGCTGGGGCATGGTTTGGAGGGGCTTGACCTACAGAGGTCATCCACAAGGCGTGGATGGACCTACGGGGTGTGGACCCCTTCCGTAGGTCACCAAATTTTGGCCAACTTCAGTTTTGTTTGGGGTCTTGGGGGTTAAGCTTAAGGTCCTCCTCAAGGACCCCTAGGGTGGTCCATAGGGAGTCATACCTTCATATTTAACCCCTCAACCAAAGCTCGGGACAACATAAAACACCATCAAACCTCACACCAAACTTAAACACACACGTTAGGCTCTAGTTTTACTTATTCATTTTTAGGGTCGTTACATTATCCCCCACTTAGGAACATTCGTCCTCGAATGACACTTAAAACACATTAAGGGGTTAACGACTTAAGACTAGCAGCCCATCAAGCATGCAACATCATAATCAAATGCACAAAACTAGGAGAAAACATCAACTCCACATCAACATACTTCATGCAACTTCAAGAAAGTAGGAACTACATCTACAAACTCATTATGCAACAAAACTTCATCATTCCTCATTTCATTGGAGGAACTTCCTTCTCCATCTCACATCATGCTCATCACAACATCATTAAGCACATTATGCAATTTCTTCATAAAACACATTAAGCCATGTTCAACATTTAACCTCATGAAACATATAGACAACTCATACTAAATGCACATTAACATGAGGAACATAATTTGTAAAAACTCATTTTCTCATTCAAACAAGAATTCATCAAGAACATGCATATCATAAGGAGACCATGGAAACACAATATCACACATGACTCCAAAACTGGAACAAGCCAAAAAAAAGAACTCTTTGTCTTAGGCTTGAATAGGCACATAAAGAAAGAGGTAAGGATATCGGAACTCTCAACAACCTTACTATTTAACATACTATCCCCCACTCAGGAGTAAACCCAACTAAGGCTTATCATGACCCCAACAAAGGAACCTTAATAAGACATTCACAACCATAAGGAACTATCAACATACCGGTGCTTTTAAACTAGGAAGGTCCTCATTAAGCAACTCTTGCTCACAATCAACCCTACCACATCACTCAAGGTCTCATATGAGTCTACCACACCAGGTCTAAAACTTCTCAAACTCACTACATCTCTTAAGGTGAGAACATCAATCAAGCCTAACTCATGAACATCAAGGACACTCAAAGACCTTACCATCTAGGCACATTATCCCCCACTTAGGAGTAAGCCTATACAAACTCTTCTAAGCTTCACTTCTTTCAATTCTAAGGTCGAAGCAAAACCTCACTAAACCTTTATACTCCTCACACATAGGCATTCCTAAAACACCACTATTCATCAACTCTTTCAACATACCTCAAAACTCATCATAACCTTCTACCAACAACACACATAACCATAAAGCAACCCATTCATACTAAAGTCAACATCACAATCTATAATCTCACATCTATCAAGTCACATAGCCATAGTTAGCATCACAACCAACCTTCCTCCCTCACACCTTCTAACATACTTCTTTCAAGTGGTCAAACACTAAAGACCATCGGATAAGGAACAAGAGAGAGACATTATAGAGCTAAACTCTATGTCACGACTTGAAGAATGAAGAAGTGAAACTTTCTTAACACCCAATAGCCTCCTATTAATGATGTGGCGCGCTTCACATTATGAACAGGACACTACTAGATGTGGTTTGAGACAACCTATGACCATTCCAAAATCTTGTGCTCTGATACCATGTATGTCACGACCCAAGCCTAGCCCCTAGATGCGACACAGCGAACTCGAGCCCGAAGGGGTCTAATACAAGCCTCATAGCATTCTTGAACATAAGAACATAGGAAAATAGAAGAGAATTTAAAACTTTCTTTACAGTCGAAGACATTTTCATTAAAAAGCAAGCGGAAGACTTTCTAGACTTTGTATACTATGTCTCAAACCATCTAATACTTTGAATACAAGATTGAGACTTAGCACATACAAAAACTTTAACATAAACAAAAAAGACATAAAGGAACAAGGTGGGTTTTGTCCTCGAAACTATGAGGACTCACCAAGTCTTCATATTCAAGCACCTTAGAAATGTACTCCTCAAGCATAGAACACCAATATCTCCAAACCCTACACTTTGGTAAAAATGGAGAAGAATGGGGTTAGCACAAAAAGTACCAAGTATGGAAGCCATGCAAAAACATGCTTAAAAGGACATTTAGTTTGAAAGTCATGATATATGCCATTTTAATAAAACTTCATGAACATTGATAAAAGAGGCATAATATAAGTCACAACCAACATACAAGTCATTTATCCACATTAGAACATGATCAACCATATAACCCATTACCTTTACTTTAAGACTCCACCTCAAATAACCCTCATGCTATACCTTGTGCAATGTATGGATAGCGTCCCATACCACCATCCACACTAAGGCACCACATTAAGGTCACCAAAAGTGAACTTACCATTCATCATTTCCACCTTTACACAATAAAGCATATAAGAGACCACAAACAATACATGAGTCACACCATCACATTAAGACCAACATCTAAGACAACTCTAAGTCATACTTGTGCAATGTGCAAGTAGCATTCCATACTACTACTCACACTAAGTACTCCTTTGAAGTCACCATAGACAAGTACATTCATATACGATAAGTCATGACAAAGAAGTAACTCATAATACAATCCAAGTATAGCATGTATCATTTACATTTAAGCATATAAGAGTCAACATTACTCTATAACATCATTTAGAGGACTTTCATTCATTCGACATTAGATTAACATTCTCATTAACTTCTTCTTAGGAGGACATTCAAACAATAGTCATTAAGACATAGAGAACTCACTACGACCCTCTCAAAGTCTACTCGTGCAATGCATGGATGGCATCCCATACTACCACCCACAATTTGTGGAACCTCTCAAGAAACCATAATGAACATCTCACATGATGGGAATAAGCATTTAACCGACATAGACCATGAGAGCTAGATCATGGAATCCGATGTACTATCCCACATCGTAAGAGTTGGTCTACTTGCCTAAGGTAAATCGGTATTTAGCTTAAGTGGATTCACTAGCTAGACCTATGTGGCAACATAGTTAAGGGACAAGGAGATTGCTACTAGATACCCCGCCTCAACACACGTGAGGGCATCCATCTCAATAGATTGCTATTAGAAACCCCGCCTCAACTCACGTGAGAGCTTCCATCTTATTCAATATCCTCTCAATGCTTAGCCTACATTCCCATACAGTATTTTAACATTCATTTCATTAAGGGATAACATATTGTTACTAGACAACCCGCCTCTACTCACGTGAGGGCATCCATCTCAAACCCAACATTCATTGGATAACTCATAGATTCAAAGATGAGAATAGCCTTTCATCTAAGAATCCCATTATCGTTCATTAGTGTAAGATCGAGAATATCCTTTCAATCAACACATCATTAGCATTCATTAGAGTACGATTGAGAATAGCCTTTCAATAAGTACTTCAGCATTAATATTACCATTGAACGTCATTCATACTTCATTCAAGTGTGTGTGTATGTGAGAATAGCCTTTCACATAATCATCATCATTCACAAGGGTTAATAAAGAGATAACCTTCAATCCTAACACAATTAGCTTCTAGACATGATCCTCATTCATTCATTTAGAACACACACATGCATCATATCACAATTATACATTAACCTCCACATGCAGAGTACAAGGAATCTATCCATCAATTCAATACCACAATATACATAGTAAATAAACACCTCCACCTTTCAAGGAATCTAAGTCATACTTGTCCAATGTAAGCATCCCATACTACTACTCACACTAAGTACTCCTTGAAGCCACCATAGACAAGGCACATTCATATTCATTAAGTCATGACAAGGAAGTAACTCATAATATAATCCAAGTATAGCATGCATCATCTCATTCAAGCATAAGTCACATTCTTCATTAGATTCATTTCATTAAGAGAACCTTCATTCATTAGACATTATATCAACATTCTTCATTAACATCATCATCAGAGCACATTCATTACACTTAACATTATAAAGGAACACACCATAACCTCTCTCAAAGCCTACTTGTGCAATGCATAGATGGCGTCCCATACCACCACTCACACTAAGTAGTGCATTCTTAAGAGGCCATAGTTCATTAACATTCTTTGTGGGGGTAAGCCTTAACTGACATAGACCATGTGAGCAATTCATGGAATCCCGGTGTCACCCTCACCGGATAAGAGGTTCCTACTTGCCTAAGGTAGGACCATTGTTTTTAGCTTAAGTGGATCCACTAGTTAGACCTATGTGGGCACATAGTTATGGGATAGAGAGATTGCTACTAGATACCCCCGCCTCAACTCACGGATGAACATCCATCTCAAGAGATTGTTACTAAATACCCCACCTCAACTCCCAGATGAGCATCCGTCTCAATTCATATCCTCTCGGTGCTTAGCATTATTCCCCACAGAGTAATTAACATTAATTACATTAGTCATGATTATGGAATAAGAGATTGTTACTAGATACCCCGCCTCAACTCCCGTATGAGCAACCATCTCAAACCCAACATTCATTCATTAGAAAGCTCATAGATTCAAAGATGAGAATAGCCTTTCAACTAAGAATCCCATATTGTGAGAAAGTCCTTTCACAACATGTCATTATCATTCATTAGAGTACAATTGGGAATAGCCTTTCAATCAACCCATCATCATTAACATAATCATAGAAACTTCATTCATTAGTCATTCATGAGTGTGTGTGTATGTGAGAATAATCTTCCACATAGGACCTCATCATTCATAAGTGTTAATTAAGAAATAACATTCAATCATAACACACTTACATTCTAAACACGACCATAATACATTAATAGAGATCACACACATATAATTCTCATCATAATCATACATTAATCATTCATACTTTGCCTTTCAAGGCCATGATCACCATATACATAGTAATTAAACACCTCCACCTTTCAAGTGGATCAATAGCTCAAGCACAAATGCTACTTCAATATGAAATTTGATCGTAACTTGCCCTTTCAAGGATATGAACCAACATAGACCCATAAATCCATACAACTACAATAGAATAGGAAATGGACATGATTCAATTACTTAATTCAATATAAGCACCAACAATTCAACATACTTGCATACTCAATCAACTCTCAATCACAAATCACAATTTAGGAATTTGGGGGAAAACATGGGTTCTAGGAAGAAATCATCTTAATTTATCTTTAAATCCATAATTCATTCATAAATCAATGCAATAAATCCTTTAGAATTCGTTTAGAATCGAACCCATGCCAAGATTGAAAACTAGGGTTTTAGAGAAAACATTGGAGACTTGAAATCACTTTTGAGATTGGCTCCTTGAAAGAAACTAAGTCAAGGATGAAGACTACCATACCTTTAATGGATGAAATCCACAAAAATACCTTGAAAAACTTGAAGTCTTGACCTTGGAAGATTGAAGTCTTCACCTCCAATGGAGGTTTTTAGAGAGAGAACTTTTGGAGGGGAGGAGAGGTTTGTATTTGGGTTTTGAAATAATGAAGTCTAAAATATGTTTTAACACGTTAAAAACCCTTGAACTACCATAAATAACTAATTAAAACCGTCCCCCAACCAAACTAGACTTAACATGAATTTACCAAACCACCCCCACATTGGCCGAACCCTTGACAACTTTTGCAGGGGTGAACCAGGACCACCAAACCACGGTCCGTGGTCTGGATCACGCCCCGTCCTGGTCCAGGGTGGTTTGGGGTTGTGGCTTGGACATGAGGGACTTGACCGACGGAACAAGTCCACAAGTCATGGTTTGACCTACGGGGCGTGGTCCCTCTCCGTAGGTCACCACATTTTTGGCAACATTCTCTTTTTGGGGCAGCCTTGGGGTTAGGCTAAGGGTCCTCCTCAAGGACCCCTAGGGTGGTCCTTGGGGAGTCGTACCTTGACGTTTAACCCCTAAAACCCTCAACCATAGCTCGGGACAATATGTTACACCCTCAAACCTCACAACAACTCCAAGACACACTAGTTAGGGTCTAGTTTCACTTATTCGTTTTACGGGTCGTTACATTATCCCCCATTTAGAAACATTCGTCCTCGAATGACACTTAAAGCACATTAAGGGGTTAACAACTCAAGACTAGCAACCCATCATGCCTGCAACATCATAAACAAATGCACAAAAACTAGGAGGAAACCTCACTCCACATCAATAAGCTCAATGCAATACAAGAAAGTAGGAACTACATCTACAAACTCATTATGCAACATAACTTCAACATTTTTCATTACCTTGGAGGAGTTACCTTCTCCAACTCATATTGTGCTCATCACAACATCATTAAGCACATTATGCAATTTCTTCATAAAAGCACATTTAGGCATGTTCAACAATTAACCTCATGAAGCATATAGACAACTCATACTAAATGCATATCAACAAGAGGAACATAATTCATATAAACTCATTTTCTCATTCAAACATAAACTCATTAAAAACATGCATAACATAAGTAGACCATGGAAACTCATATTCACACATGACTCCAAAACATGAAACAAATTACAAAGAACTCTTGGTCTCAAGCTTGAATAGGAATAGAAGGAAAGAGATAAGGATATCAAAACTCTCAACAACCTTACTATTCAACATACTATCCCCCACTTAGGAGAAAACCCAACTAAGGCTAATCATGAAAACATCATAGGAACCTCAACACAACATTTACAACCATAAGGAACTATCACTTACCGGTGCCTTTACACTAGGAAGGTCCTCATTAAGCAACTCTTGCTCACAAACAACCTTACTAACACCTCTCAAGGTCTCATATGAGTTTACCACACCGGGTCAAAACTCCTCAAACTCACTACACCTCTTAAGGTGAGATTACAAAGCAAGCCTAACTCATGAACATCAAAGACACTCAATGACCTTACCATCTAAGCACATTACCCCCCCCCCCCACTTGGGAGTAAGCCTATACAAGATCTTTTAAACTTAACTTCTTTCCATTCTAAGGTCGGAGCAAAACATCACTAAACCTTCACACTCATCACATAAGATGATTCTAAACCAAGGTGAGTTACACTTCTACCCTTCTTAGAGAAGTCTACTCACTCATCCCATCAAGACATTTCTAAGGCACCTCATTTCATCAAATCTTTCAACATACCTCAAAACTCATCATAACTAAGGCGGGTTCTATCATCAACTAGACATAACCATAAAGCAACTCATTCATACTTAGGACAACATCACAATCTATCACCTCAAATCTAACAAGTGCCATAGCTATAATTGGCATCACAACCAACCTTCCTCCCTCACTTCTTCTAGCATAAGCCTTCCAAAGGGTCATACCTTAAAGACCATTGGATAAGGAATAAGAGAAAGACATTCTAGAGTTAAACTCTATGGCACGACTTCAAGAATATGAAAGAAGTGTAACTTCCTAACGTCTTATAGCCTCTCACTCATAGATGTGTCGCAACTCACACTGATGAACAAGACTCTACTAGACGTGGCTTCTGAGACATCAATCCTAAAAACCATTTCCAAAATCTTGTTCTCTGATACCATGTTTGTCACGACCCGAGCCTACACCCCAGAAGTGACACGGCGTACTTGACCCCGAAGGGGTCTCATACAAGCCTCAAGCATATTCATTTCAAAAGATACTTAAAAATAGTGCGGAATTTAAAACTTTTCTTTTATAAATCCAACAATCGAAAACATTAAAAGCAAGTGGAAGTATATCGTCTCACATGGCCATCTAAACAACATACTTAAACTAAATAGGGTCACGACCCTTTACAATCGAAAGACTAACAAATGTCTATTACATGAAAGAAAGGAAACATCTAAAAACTTGTCCTCGATCTATGAGGACATACCACTTAGTCTTGGAGAATCTCAATTCCAAGCTTCACTAGAGAGAATCACTCAAATGCCGGAACCTACACTTGTAGTAAAACATGAAGAAGAATGGGTTAGCACAATTAAGTACTAAGTATGATAGCCATGCAAAAACATGTTTAAAACGGATATTTTATTTGAAAGTCATGCTTTTATGCCATTTTGATAAAACTTCATGAATATAAGCATAAGAGGCATATTACACAAACATAACCAACATACAAGTCATTTCTCACATTCAAGACATAATCAACATATAAACCATTACCTTCACATTAAGCCATCACCTCAATCAACCCTCAAGCTATACTTTGTGCAATGTATGGATATCATCTCATACCACCATCCACACTAAAGTACCACCTTAAGGTCACCAAAAGTGAACTTACTATTCAACCTTTTCATCTTCATACAATACTCATACATAAGAGACATAAACATTTCATAAGACATATCATCACATAAGAACCATCACCTCAGACAACCCTAAGTCATACTTGTGCAATCTGCAAGTAGCATCCCATACTACTACTCACACTAAGTACTCCTTTGAAGTCACCATAAGAAAGGCACATTCATACACCTTAAGTCATTCAAAGGAAGTAACTCATAATACAATCCACGTATAGCATGCATCATCTCATTCAAGCATAAGTCACATTCTTCATTAGCTTCATTTCATTAAGAGCTCCTTCATTCATTTAGATATTAGATCAACATTCTTCATTAACATCATCATCAGAGCACATTCATTACACTTAACATTAGAAAGGAACACACCACAACCTCTCTCAAAGCCTACTTGTGCAATGCATAGATTGCGTCCCATACCACCACCCACACTACGTAGTGCATTCTTAAGAAGCCATAGTTCATTACCATTCTTTGTGGGGGTAAGCCTTAACCGACATAGACCATGTGAGAAATCCATGGAATCCCGGTGTCACCCTCACTGGATAAGGGATTCCTACTTGCCTAAGGTAGGACCATTGTTTTTAGCTTAAGTGGATCCACTAGCTAGACCTATGTGGGCACATCGTTATGGGATAGGGAGATTGCTGCTAGATACCCTGCCTCAACTCTTGGATGAGCATCCGTCTCATGAGATTATTACTAGATACCTCACCTCAACACCCGGATGAGCATCCATCTCAATTCACATCCTCTCGGTGCTTAGCATTATTCCCCACAGAGTACTTCACATTCATTACTTTAGTCAACATTATGGGATAAAAGATTGTTACTAGATACCCCGCCTCAACTCCCGGATGAGCATCCATCTCAAACCCAACATTCATTCATTAGATAACTCATAGATTCAAAGATGAGAATAGCATTTCAACAAGGAATCCCATATTGTGAGGAAGTCCTTTCACAACATGTCATTATCATTCTTTAGGGTACAATTGAGAATAGTCTTTCAATTAACCTATCATCATTAACATAATCATAGAAACTTCATTCATTAGTCATTCATGAGTGTGTGTGTGAGAATAACCTTTCACATAGGACCTCATCATTCATAAGTGTTAATTGAGAAATAACATTCAATCATAACATACTTACATTCTAAACACGACCATAATACATTCATAGAGATCACACACATATAATTCTCATCATAATCATACATTAATCATTCATACTTTTCCTTTCAAGGCCATGATCACTATATACATAGAAATTAAACACCTCCACCTTTCAAGTGGATCAATAGCTCAAGCACAAATTCTACTTCAACATGATATTTGATCATAACTTGCCCTTTCAAGTCTATGAACCAACATCAACCCATAAATCCAAACTACTACAATAGAATAGGAAATTGACATGATTCAATTACTTAATTCAATATAAGCATCAACAATTCAACATACTTGCATAATCAATCAACTCCCAATCACAAATCACAATTTAGGAATTTTGGGGAAAACATGGGTTCTAGGAAGAAATCATCTTAATTCATCTTTAAATCCATAATTCATTCATAAATCAATGCAATAAAGCCTTTAGAAATCGTTTAGAATTGAACCCATGCCAAGATTGAAAACTAGGGTTTTAGAGAAAACATTGGAGACTTGGAATCACTTTTGAGATTGGCTCCTGGAAAGAAACTAAGTCAAGGATGAAGACTACCATACCTTTAATGGATGAAATCCATGAAAATCCCTTGATAAACTTGAAGTCTTGACCTTGGAAGCTTGAAGTATTCACCTCTAATGGAGTTTCTAGAGAGAGAACTTTTGGAGGGAAGGAGAGGTTTGTATTTGGGTTTTGAAATAAGTAAGTCTAAAATATGTTTAAATACTTTAAAACCCTTAAACTACCATAAATAACTAATTAAAATTGTCTCCCAACCAAACTAGACTTAACATTAATTTACCAAACCACCCCCACATTGGCCGAACCCTTGACAGCTTTTGCAAGGGTGAACCACGACCACCAAACCACGGACCGTGGTCTAGATCACGCCCCGTCCTGGTCAAGCATGGTTTGGGTCTGTGGCTTGGACATGTGGGACTTGACCCACGGAACAAGTCCACGAGTCGTGGTTTGACCTACGGGGTGTGGTCCCCCTCCGTAGGTCACCATATTTTTGGCAACATTCTCTTTTTGGGGAAGCCTTGGGGTTAGGCTAAGGGTCCTCCTCAAGGACCCCTAGGGTGGTCCTTGGGGAGTCGTACCTTGATGTTTAACCTCTAAACCCCTCAACTATAGCTCGGGACAACATTTTACACCCTCAAACCTCACAACAACTCCAAGACACACTAGTTAGGCTCTAATTTCACTTACTCGTTTTACGGGTCGTTACACGTACCTTGACGTTTAACCCCTCAACCTAACCTCGGGAAGACATTCTACCACATGAAACCCCATAAGAAATTCAAACACACAGTCGTTAGGCTCTAGTTTTACTTACTAGTTTTCCGGGTCATTACTTTATCCCCCTCTTAGGAACATTCGTCCTCGAATGACACTTTAAACACTTTAAGGTATAACGACTCAAGACTAGCAGCCCATCATGCATGCAACATCATAAACAATGCACAAAACTAGGAGGAAACATCAACTCCACATCAATAAGCTCAATGCAACACAAGAAAGTAGGAACTATATCTACAAACTCATTATGCATCATAACTTCAACATTTCTCATTTCCTTGGAGGAATCACCTTCTCCAACTCAAATCATGCTCATCATAACATCATTAAGTACATTATGCAATTTCTCTTAAAAGAACATTTAGGCATGTTCAACAATCAACCTCATGAAGCATATAGACAACTCATACTAAATACACATCAACATGAGGAACACAATTCATACAAACTCATTTTCTCATTTAAACATAAACTCATTAAGAACATGCATAACATAAGGAGACCATGGAAACACATAATCACACATAACTCCAAAACATGAAACTAGCTACAAGGAACTCTTGGTCTCAAGCTTTAATAGGAATAGAAGGAAAGAGATAAGGATATTGGAACTCTCAACAACCTTACTATTCAACATACCATCTCCCTCTTAGGAGCAAACCCAAACTAAGGTTCCATGAAAATAACATAAGAACCTCAATACAACATTCATAACTTATAAGGAACTTATCAATGTCACTCAAGGTCTCATATGAGTCTACCAACCCGGGTCTAAACTTCTCAACTCACAACACCTCTTAAGGTGAGAATTTCAAGAAACCCTAACTCATGAACATCAAGGATACACAACAACTTTGCTATCTAAGCACATTATCTCCCCCTTGGGAGCAAGCCTATACAAAATCTTTTAAGCATGATTTCTTTCAATTATAAGGTTGGAGCAAGTCATCACTAAACCTTCACACTCTTCTACCCCTTTTATAGTAGTCTACTCACTTCACACATCTAGGCATTACTATAACACCCTTTTCATCAAATCTATCAACATACCTCTAAACTCATCATGACTAAGTCGGGTTCTACCCTCAACTAAAAATAACCATAATGCAACTCATTCATACTAAAGACAACATCACAATCTATCACCTCAAATCTAACAAGTCATATAGCTATAATTGGCATTACAACCAACCTTTCTCCCTCACTCCTCCCAGCATAAGCCTTTCAAGTGGTCATATTCTAAAGACCATCGGATAAGGAATAAGAGAGAGAACTTATAGAAATAAACTCTATGGCATGACTTGAAAAATGAAGAAGTGAGAATTTCCTAACATCCAGTAGCCGCCTATACATAAATGTGGCACGCTTCACACTATGAACAAGACTCTACTAGACGTGGTTTGAGACATCCTAAAACCATCCCAAAACCGTGTGCTCTGATACCATGTTTGTCATAACCCAGGGGTACCCCTTAGATTCGACACGACGTACAAGACTCTGAAAAGTCTCATACAAGCCTCATAGCATTCTTGAACATAAGAGCATAGGAAAATAGGGCGGAATTTAAAACTTTTCATTACAATCGAAGTCATTTTTCATAAAAAGCAAGCGGAAGACTTTCTATACTTTGTCTCAAACCATCTAGAACATAAGACTTAAAACTTTGGGCCACAGCCCATACAAAGCTCTAAACATAATAATACAGGACATAAAGGGAAATAGTAGGTTCATCCTCGAAACTATGAGGACTCACCAAATCTTCATCTCCAAGCTCCTTAGAAACCTATCCAAGTATAAAACATCAAATCTCCAAACCCTACACTTTTGTAGAAAATGAAGAAATATGGGTTAGCACATTTAATGTACTAAGTATAATAGCCATGCAAAAACATGCTTAAAAAGGACATTTTATTTGAAAGTCGTGCTTTTATGCCAATTTAAGAAAACTCAATGAACATAAGTATAAGAGGTATAATATACAAACATAACCAACGTACAAGTCATTTGTTCACATTATAACATAATCAACCATATAAGACATTTCATTACATTAAGCTTTCACTTCAACCAACCCCAAGCTATACTATGTGCAATGTATAAATAGCATCCCATACCACCATCCACACTAAGTACCACATCAAGGCCACCAAAAGTGAACTTACCATTAATCCTTTCCATCTTTACACAATACTCATACATAAGAGACATAAACATTTCATAAGGCATGAGAAGGAAGTAAATCATAATACAATCCAAGTGTAGCATGCATCATCACATTAAGCATATAAGAGTCAACATTCTTCATTAGCTTCATTAAGATCACTTTCATTCATTAGTCATGAAGACATTAGAGAACTCACTATAGCCCTCTCAAAGCCTACTCGTGCAATGCATGGATGACATCCCATACTACCACCCACACTTCATAGAACCTCTCAAGTAACTAAAATGCACATCTCACATAATGGGAATAAGCATTAACCGACATAGACCATGAGAGAAAACCATGGAATCCGGTGTCATATGACCCCATACCGAAAGAAGTTGTCCTACTTGCCTAAGGTAGAACTAGATACATTTAGTTTAAGTGGATCCACTAGCTAGACCTGTGTGGGCACATAGTTATGGAATAAGAAAGATGCTCATTGAAATCCGGCCTAACGTTGGGAGAACTTCCATCTTACCATATCCTCTCGGTACTTAGCCTCTATTCCTATAGAGTAGTTCATTCACATTACATTATCGTACTTGAGAGGGCCACCAACATTAGGCCTACCGACCCAAGGTACATTACACATAAAAGGGCCACCACCATTAGGTCTACCGAATCAAGGTACATTATAAGGATAGCTCATTGACTTTCCAAGAAAGGGCCACCATAATTAGGTCTACCATTTCAAGGTTCATCATTTCACACAAGAAAGGGCCACCAATATTAGGTCTACCGCTTCAAGGTTTATCATCACATTAGTTTCTAGACTCATCATGAAGGGCTACCAATATTAGGCCTACTGGTTCAAGAAATAGACTAGAATACTTCATCATTCATTTAGGAAAAGGCTACCAACATAAGGTCTACCGATTATAGGTTTATCATTACATTCATTCATAGACTTCTCATGGAAGGGCTACCAACATTAGGTCTACTAGTTCCATGTTCATTAAGTCCAAGGCACATTCATTACACAAGAAGAGGATGTCTAAGCCTACCAATTCAAGGTGCTTCATTCATGATCACATTCGTCAATACAAGAAAAGGATGCCTCTAGCCTACCAATTCTAGATACATCAATCCACATTACTTTCATTTATACAAGAAAGGGTGTCTTAGCCTACCAATTCAAGATATGACATCACATTATAGAAACCCTTCACATTCAATCATCATCATTCATGAGCGTTAATTGATAATATTCTTTCAATGATAACACAATTACATTCTAAACATGATCATAACACTTTCATTGAGATTACATACATATACTTCACATCATGTTCATACATAGATTCTTCATGATATTCCCTTTGAAGGCTATACATCAATCACAATCCAAACATCTAATATACTACAATAGATAAGGGAATTAACATGTTTCAATAACTAATTCAATATAAACATAAACAATTCAACATACTTTCATGATCAATCAATTCCCAATCACAAATCACAACTTAGGATTTTTGGGGAAAACATGGGTTCATAGAATAAATCATCTTAATTCACCATTAAAACATAAATTAAACCATGATTCATCACTTAAATGCCTTTTGAAAACGTTTGGAATTGAACCCTTGCATAGATTGAAAAGTAGAGTTTTTTGGGGGATTTTGGAGACTTGAAATCATCTTTGAAATTGGCTCCTTGAAAGAAACTGAGTCAAGGATGAAGACTACCATACCTTTAGGGAAGAATTCCACATGAAATTGAAGAAGAAACCTTCTCCTTGACCCCTAGACTTGACCTTGAACTTGAACTTGCTCTTCAATGGAGTTTCTAGAGAGAGAACTTTTGGAGAGGTGGGTTTCTAATTTGAGTGTCTTGAAATAATGAAGTCTAAAAAGGATTTTAATACTTTTAAAACCCTTAAAATACTTTAATAACTCAATAATAACCATTCCTTAACTTAACTAAACTTAAAATAAATTTACCACTTTACCCCAACTTTGGCCGAACCCTTGACAGCAAACCTGTCAAGACCTACGCCCCTAGACTACGGACCGTAGGTGGGGTGATGCCCCGTCCTGCTGGTCCGTGGTTTGGGGTTGTGGCTTGACATTTAGGGCCCTAACCTACGAAGGCCATCCACGGGGCATGGATAGACCTACGTAGCGTAGGTCCCCATCCGGAGGTCATCCTAATTTGATAGCTTTTTTGGTTTTCTTGGGGTCTTGGGGGTTAGCCTTTAGGGTCCTCCTAAAGGACCCCTTGGGTGGTCCTTGGGGAGTCGTACCTTGAGGTTTAACCCCTAATCCCCACAACCTAAGCTAGGGAAGCCATTCTACCACATGAAACCCCATAACAAACTCAAACACATAATCGTTAGGCTTTAGTTTACTTACTAGTTTTCCGGGTCGTTACATTAATCATGGCCGACATTTGTTCATTCATACACAATTCATTTGTTTGACCAATAGTGTTTCATTCGCATACATACATGCATTACAATGAAGCAATTACAAAAATACATCACACAAACATGAAATCAAACCATCACCTACCTAGAAATCAAGCTTGAATCCCCCTAAGGGACTTGAATCTTTCCTTTCCGAATTATTTTTGCTTGTTCGTGTTCTAAGGACATTTAATATAGTGCAAGGATCAATAAATTAAGGTCTAATTACCCGGATTATAACAACCCAATAAACCAAGACCAAACCCATAATCCTAATATGTAGCTAGGGCTTTTTCCACCATTAATTTTAGGCCAAAATCCCCACCTAATAATAATTAACCAAGAATCTAAGGTCTACAGATCGAAAAACGGATTAGGGGAGTAAAATACTTACCTTTAGCACCAAAACTAGTGACAAACTGTCAAGATTTCATCTTGGATCATCTCCTAACTCTTAAGAACGAAGTTTGCAGAAAAATAACAAAATTGGGGTTTTTCCCTGACTTAATTCGCAATTGAGCCGCTACGGCGGACCCCATCCCACCCTGGTGGGAATAATCCCACCACATCGGCTTACACGAAGACAATACCTCAGAATTTGAGTTCCAAGACCACATTTCACAACACATTTTCGACTCATGACATTCAAAAACTACCCTTTCACGCTAAGATCACTTTCGGGAGTTCCACTCGCCCGAATTCTATTCCGTAAAGTCGTACGGGTTCCTTAACGCCTTAGCTATCTAACCATGTGATGAAATTCATAAATAGACCCCACATTCATTACCAGACTTCCCTATACCTCACCTGACTCAAATTTCGTCCAAATCTGGACTAGGTTACAATTTTTCAAGTAACTACTCAAAAGGTTTTTGGCCCAAATTCATTCCCCATTGGTTTTTTTATGCTACGGGAATAAGTCATTACAATAGATACCAATTTTTCCATCACTCGTCCCTGAGTGATAAACTAGGAAAAACTGGCTAAAGTAAGAGTAGAGTAGTACCTGAATCATCGAACAATTGGGATACTTATCTCGCATGTCCTTCTCGATTTCCCAAGTAGCTTCCTCAACCAGACGATGCTTCTATTGAACTTTCACAGACTTTATCTCCTTGGTCTTCAGCTTTCGGATATCGTGATCAAGAATTGCAACCGGTTCCTCCTCATACTGAAGGTGTTTGTATAATAAAACTGAGTCTTATTTTATAATGTATTCCCCGTCTCCATGATACTTTTTCAACATGGACACATGAAATATCGGATGAACTCCTGATAAGCTAGGAGGTAAATCCAACCTATAAGCCACTGGCCCTACACAGTTAAGAAATTCGAATGGTCCAATGTATCGAGGACTAAGCTTGCCCTTCTTGGCGAATCTCATCACCCCTTTCATGGGTGAAGCATCAAGAAGAACTTTATCACTAGTCAAAAATGACATGTCTCTTACCTTATGGTCTGCATACTTTTTCTGTCGACTTTGGGCTGCTAGAAGCTTAGCTTGGATGCTTCTTACCTTATCCTGAGCATCCTTCACCAAGTCAACCCCCAAAGGTTTCACATCCCCAGCCTCAAACCATCATATGGGTGATCTATATCACCTCTCATAAAGTGCCTCTGATGAGTCCTAGATTTGGACTCATTTAGGGCTTAGTTTGGTAGTTTTAGTATCCTCAAATGCCTACTTTGTTCTATAAACTGATGTTAATGCCTTGATATTTAGGTATGTGGACAAAGGAGCAAAGTAAGGACACCAACAAGCAAAAAGGAACAAAACAAGCTGAAGAAGTAGAAAAAGGCGAGTGTGGTGATCGCTAAGACCACTCGGTGAACCGCCGAGTGGCTCTTCAATCCAACTAAAGTTCCAGCATGCCAGTCCTAAGGAAAGAAACCAAGTCGGTGAAATAAAAGGGGCAGTCGGTGAATCGCCGATCAGTTCCTCCATGACAAGATTGATCGCCCAAAGTTACAGGACTTGAGGATGTTGAGAGCCAACACATAAAGGCGATAAAAGAAAGTACATGGCATTTCTCCGAACCACTCTACGAACCCGACTTACCTCACCTAATAGCCTTTCGTGGCTAATTTTTGGCGACTATAAATAGGATTTTGAACTATAAATTGGGGGCTTGCTACCATTTAGAATAGTTTTCTTTGGATGTTTGATAGTACTCCAGTAGACTAGAAAGCTTTTTGAGACTCGATTCGGAGATTTTGCAAGTGGGTTATTGATTTTCTTCAATTCGGACCATTGTAAAAGCTTGAATACTCTTACCCATATCATGGCTAATGCATTTGGTAAGTTTTTCTGTTTTTATAATGTATGGCTAAAACCCCAACTCTTGGGGTGTGATTATGTGATTATGGATTGGATTAGTTTATGGGTATTGCTTATTACTAATTTAAATGATATATTGAAGCGGGTTTAATCATTAGCTGTGTTTTTATTTATGAATTGTAGTTGCAATTCCAGTTATGATATTGTGTTCTTAGCTTGCTCGAGAGAGAGAGAGAGAGGTTTTAGAACCAAAGCTTTGGATTAATGGTTTGTGGCTATTAGGTTGATTTGGGTTCAGCTTGAGAGAGTGAATCCTAAACCCAATCCATACATCTTGCTCAAGAGAGAAGATGTATTAAGGTTGTGGGTTGTTCTTATTTGTTAAGCTTGTTGATGTTAGAGAGAAATCACTTGAATCGAAGTAGTTGTTTGAGAGAAAGCTATTTCACACATAGTACAGCCTACCCACTGATATTTAGCTATTCATTAGTAGTTGCAATTACCCATATAGCGAAATTTGCCTCTAATCGATCACATCCCGAGAATTCCTCTTTATATTGTTATTTCAAGTTTGTGTGACTGCGTTGTAGTTGATAATTGCAAACCAAAACCCCCAATCTGACATTTATTGTCACCCATTTTCACTTGTTTAGATGTCTTTTTCGATAATTTATATTCCTATAGCTAATTAGACCACATTTGTACTTCCTAATCGAATTTGAACACGTACCACTCCATGTGGGTTCGACCCTAACTCTTTGTTGGGTTTTATACTGCTTAACTATCGTCTGCACCTAGAATTGGATGAGGTGTGCTTGAAACGTTAATCAGCCTCGAATGGTGCCATGTCAATGCTGGAGTGGTAATTGTTCTTATAGGAGAACTGGCACAACAGTAGGAACTTATCCTAATGTCCCCCCAAGTCAATCACATATGTCCTCTAACACTTGAATAGTCCTCTCTGTCTGCCCATCCGTTTGCGGATGAAAGGTTGTGCTAAATGTGAGTTGAGTGCCCAATTCATCATGTCATTTTCTCCAAAACTTGGATGTGAACTGCATACTACAATCTGAGATGATAGAAAGGGGCACCCCGTGTAGCCTCACTATCTCTTTCACATAAACCTTAGCCAACTGCTGAGCATTATAGTCTATTCTTGGAAAAAAATGCGCTGACTTAGTCATTGTGTCAATCGATACCCAAATAGAATTAAGCTTTCCCAATGTCTTGGGGAGACCAACCACAAAATCCATAGCTATCCTTTCCCACTTCCATTCAGGAATTGGCTTTCTCGAAAGAAAACCTGCAGGTCTTTGATGCTCATACTTTACCTTTTGGCAGTTTTGGCACTTAGCCACATACTCAACTATGTCTTTCTTCATGACAGGCCACCAATAAAGTTGTTTCAAGTCTCGGTACATCTTGGTCACACCCGGATGAATGGAATACCGCGAACCATGAGATTCTGTCAACAATTTATGAATCAAGTCATCTACTCGAGGAACACAAATCCTTCCTTTAAAACTGAGCGCACACCCCGCATCAAGAGTTGTATCTTGTCCTTGCCAGACACTGTCTTCTTTCTCAGCTCATTCAAACTGTCATCCTTAAACTGGTTGGCCTTGATCTCCTCACTTAATGTGGCCCTCACCTCAATGCTAGCTAACACCCCACCTTTTTCTGAGATGCTCAACTGCATGAAGTTAGACTCCAAGGTTTGAATCTCCTTGGCCAAAGGTCGCTTGAGCACACCCAAAAAAGCTAGACTACCCATACTTATCGCCTTTCGGCTTAATGCGTCTGTCACCACGTTAGCCTTATCTAGATGATACTGGATGGTCACATCATAATCCTTGAGTAACTTCATCCACCTTCATTGTCTCAAATTTAGCTATTTTGAGTGAATACATGTTGTAGGCTATGATGGTAAGTAAATACCTCACACTTGACAACATAAAGATAATGCCGCCAGATCTTAAGGGCAAACACTACCGCTACCAACTCCAAATCATGTGTCGGGTAGTTCCTCGCATACACCTTCAACTGCCGCGATGCATAAGCTATGACATTTTTATCCTGCATCAACACAACACCCACACCCAAATGTGAAGCATCACAATAAACAATGAAATTTTTACCTTCCACTGATAGTGCTAGAATAAGTGTTGTGGTCAGAATAGTCTTGAGCTTTTGAAACCTCTCTTCACACTTGTCAGTCCACTCGAAAGGTACCTCTTTTTTGGTCAACCTTGTCAAATGTGTGGTAATAGAAGCAAACTTCTTCACGAACCTACGATAATAGCTAGTGATCCCCACAAAACTCCTAACTTCAGTCACAGAGCTAGGCCAGACCCAATTCTTAACCGCTTCAATCTTTTGGAGATCTACCATTACCCTTTCCCTTGAAACTACATGCCCCAAAAAGGCAACTGAAGTCAACCAGAACTCACACTTAGAGAATTTAGCATACAACTTTTGTCTCCCAAGAACACCCAGAACAATACGAAGTTGGTCGGCATGCGCTTCCTTACTCTTTGAATAAACAAAAATGTCATCAATGAAAACAATAACAAATGAATCCATGAATGGTTTGAACACACCTTTCATCACACTTAGAGAATTTAGCATACAACTTTTGTCTCCCAAGAACACCCAGAACAATATGAAGATGGTCGGCATGCTCTTCCTTACTCTTTGAATAAACCAAAATGTCATCAATGAAAACAATAACAAACGAATCCAGGAATGGTTTGAACACACCATTCATCAAACTCATGAAAGTTGCAGACGCATTTGTCAACCCAAACAACATCACTAGAAACTCATAGTGCCCATAGCGGGTCCTGAACGCCGTCTTTGGTACATCCTCAGGTCTAATCTTTAACTGATGGTAACTAGACCTTAGATCAATCTTAGAGAAAATTGATGCACCTTGCAACCAGTCAAAAATATCATCTATTTGAGGCAATACATACTTATTTCGAATGGTGACCCTATTCAACTATCGGTAGTCTATACACATCCTCATACTACCATCATTTTTCCTAACAAACAAGACAGGGGCACTCCACGGGGAAGAAATAGTACAGATAAAGCCTTTTTCAAGAAGTTCCTGAATTTGAGGTTTAAGCTCTCTTAACTCCGCCGGAGCCATGCGATAAAGAGGAATGGACATGGGGCGGGTACCAGGTTCCAAATTAATGCAGAAATCTATATCTCTATCCGGAGGCATACTAGGAAAATCGGTAGGAACCATTTCTCTAAATATTGACACCACAAGAATAGACTCAATAGAGGGAGGCTCTACCTTAACATCCCGAATATGAGATAAATATGCTAAACACCCCTGCCCCACCAGTTTCCTAGCCCGAATGGAAGATATGACCTTAGCTAGCTTAGGCTTGTACACCCCTTCCCACTCTTAACTTTTTCCAACCCAGAATCTCTAGAGTCACGGACTTAGTATTACAATTTAACACATCATAATAGGGGGACAACCAAGGCATGCCTAAGATTATATCAAAGTCAGTCATATCCAAAATAACAATATCAGCCCAAGTTTGGAAACCCATAAACATAACAGAGCAAGCACGATAAGCATGGGTGACTATGACAGACTCTCTAACTGGGGTAGAAACAAGGATGGGGGCATCAAGTACATCACAAACCGCATCAAATCCCAAGGAAAATGGAACTGACACGTATAAAAAAGTACAGCCCGAATCAAACAACACATTAGCCATTGGGTCACAGACAAGAATAGTACTTGTGATCACTGGATCAGATGTCTCTACCTCGGTCTTGCCCGAAAAGGCATAAAATTGAGCCCTGCCATCTTGACGGGAGACCTCCTTGCCTGGTTGCACTGCTCCCCTGCCTGCATTACCATTACCCCGACCTCTATGACCTCACCAATTTCCTCCCCGCCCACCTTGTGAACGTTCTCTACCAATATTACTGTTGCTTGCGGGTACCACTGCTCTAGTCTGCTGCTACGCGGGGTCCAACATGCATGGTTGGGGATAATCTCTCCTCATGTGTCCAGGTTCCCCATAATTATAGCATGTACGATCAAAAGACGGTCTGCCACTAGCCAAAGACGCGACTCCCTGGCTATCCTAAATAAAATTATGTTGTGGAGTTCCCGAGTAACTACTTGTAGAAGCGGGCATGGCGGACTGAATCGGCTGAGCTGCTAGAGTCGACCTACCTAAACCTCTGGAGTAAGAACCCTGAAAGTTACATGTTCTCTTGGCTTTCTTAGCCAAAGCCTTAGCCTGCCCATAACGTCTAACTCCCTCTACTTTCTTCACAAAGTCGGTCACCTCATTAAAGCTTTTTCCTCCAGAAATCATGTGAATAGACAATACCTAATGTTCGGGGTTCAATCCTTTCACAAATAGATGAATCTGCTCCTCGTATATAGTTACCAATTGTGTAGAATATCTAGACAAGGCATGGAACTTAGCCCCATAAGCAGCTACAGACATACCACCCTGCTCCAAAGCCATGAACTCATCCTTGTTACGATCCCTCAAAGTACGGGGTACATATTTTTCCAGAAATAGAGCATGAAACTGTGTCCAAGTTAGTGGGGGTAAAACAGACGATATGCATTCCACATAGGCCCTCCACCACTACTTACTCTCACCTAGAAGATGGAAGGTCCCGAACTCTACCCCATATTGGTGTACAATACCTAACTTGTGCAGCCTCTCATAAAAATCCAAAATAAACTCATAGGCATCCTCACTCTCAGAACCCTGGAACACTGGCAACTTTAGCTTCAGCAACTTAGTCAAGATTTCATGCTCATTACCAGTCATCACATGACCCAATAGGGGATGGAAAAAGGCATCAATGTCTACTATTCCACCCACTTTGTGAACTGTAACAACAATAAGGGGGTTGGCGGGAGTTTGAGTTGCTTGAACTTTGGGAAGAACTTCAGGACCAACCAATCCTTTCAGAAAAGTCAAAATCTATTGAGCTAACACTGGATCTAAGGGAGGAATACATGTAGTCTCAGCCTATACCTACTCCTCATTCTCAATCTCCACATTCTCCTCTACCACTTCGGGATACGCTGGAGGAACCTCATTTCTAGGAGCATTCTCAACCGGAGTTCCACCCCTAGCGGGTGCTACCCTTCCTCGGTAATGTAAAATGTATTACGTCAAGGCTATCCATTCACGAACTTCAATGCTTTGATGGAGTGTTCATAAGGATAGAGGTTGTTTGGCATGTATGGATGCCAAGGAGAGAGTTCAATGCCTTGAAGGAGCTCCCAGTTGGGCAACACCATGCTTGGATGATAGCTTGGAGCGTGGGAGGCCTAACGAAGAGATGAGGAGCAAGTAAAGAATGTGCTCCATTCGGCGAGCTAGAGAACACTTCGGTAACTCACCAAAACCCTTTGGCGAGGGTTCCTTAGATCACCAACTTCCCAAGGAGCTACAAAGGGGAAATCTGCTCACTAGGCAAGCTGAAGACCATTAGTGCATCGCCAAGTGGATTGGGCAATGGTTCCCAGACCGCCCAAAGTTCTAGTAGCTTCCCAGCCAAGGTAAGGAGTAGAGTTCCTCGGCGAACCTATTGGGCGCATCGCCGAGCCATTAGGTGACCCCGACTTGGCTCTCCCATTTGCCCATTTCGGGTCACTTTTGGGCCCATCTATGTAATAATGCCTAAAACTATAAGTAGGCCTTTAGGGGTTCATTTTAGGGTTAGACTATTTTGAATATTGATGAATGATAAATTTAACTCCTTGTGTGAGTGTTGAAAGCTTGGTAAGCTTTTATTGAACATTGTTTAGGAATGAGGGTTGCTTGGGATATCGATTCCCTTGAGGTCTTCGTAAGAGGTAGGTGCTATTGTAGGATTAACTAATCGAGGTCATTGGGTTTAATATACCCTTTGATTGATTTTTGCTTCCTCTTTGTGTATCTATATATTTATCTTGATTAGGTTCTTTTTAGGGATTGTAATTGGAGGTTTTAGGATTTAATACATCATTTAGTTGCCAATTGTTCCTCTTCTTGTGTCTCTTCTTCTATCTTTCTTGTTTTTCGCTATTTATTGTGATTCTTCTTGTGAGAATTACATTATTTGGTATCAAAGCTGAGTCTAGATTCATTCCTACGATTCTAGTCTTGGGGTTTGTTACGAAAAATAAAAAGTGTTCAACTCATTTTTGAAGAAATTCTGAAATGGGTCTTGTTGATTTGAGTCTTCTTTGGAGTTTCCAAGGTTAGATTAGTGTTCCCTAACTTATTTCGAGTCTAGGGCTGAGATTTGAAAAGGTTTGGTTCACTATTGAAGTTTCCACCATTGTTGGTTGAAAATGCTTTGAAGAAGACGAAGTGGGTTTTGAAATCTAGAAGTTTTGGCAAGGAATTGAGTGCTAAAAAGTATTGGGGTTTGTTCCCTATATCAAGGAGAGCATTCACCTAAAGTTTCATGAAATTCTGAGCTAAAAAACTTTTGGGTTTTATTTTGGGTCTTCATAGTGTTCTTGAAGTTTTTGAAGAACATTCAAATCTTCAAGAAGGAAATATTTGAAAAAGGAAGTGTTTGATTCCAAAAAGGAAGAAAGAGAAAGTGTTAAAGTGTTTGTAAAAAGCGAATTTACCAAAAAAAAGGTAAATACAAAAGGCCAAGGAAGAGGGGGGGACCACCAAGGTTAAATTTTCAGAACCTTGCAGTTGCAGCTTGAGGAATTTGGGCGAATGTCGACTTGGATCGCCCATTCCACTCGGCGCCTCGCCCTTTAGGAAGCTAGGTCGCCGAGTTAGACCTCATTTTGGTGAAGACACTAGAAATTTCATCGAGCTAAGCCTTGGTCGTCGAATCCATTCGGTGCATCGCCGAACTTCCACTTACACTAGGTTGCCTTGTCCGTTTGGCGAGTCAATCTTCAAGTTAGCGAGCTGATCTTCACGTTAGGCCAAGAAAATAGTGCATTTGGCGATCGGAAGCTCATGTTATGACCCTTTCTTCTCAGGTTCTAATTTCTAGTTTCTTTCTTCTGATTCTCGTTCGTTGTCAAGAATCCTTAACTGATTTTCAAATCGTAATTACTCTACTTGTTGACTATTGGTTCTTGAATTCACTTCTTTGTTAGTTCTTTTCTTTTCGTGCTTTTTCGTTTTACTTCGTAGTTAAATCTTGACTCAAGTCCGTTTGCTTTAATTGAGTCGTTCGTTCTTCTTGAAATAAAAATCTATTTTGACCAAGAGTAGAATCGAGACCTTGTGATCAACTGAGTATAAGCAATCTTCAACATTAGTCGCGCCAATTTGAGAGGCAATCAAAGGTGTGTAAACACGAGCGATTGTGAGTTCATTTTACTAACGCTAACGTTGTTTGTTGTTTTTTGTGACTTGTCATTTTATAGGTACAAAAGAGTTATAAGGCAGCATGTCCTCAATTGCCTCAGACCCATGTGACTATGATATGGAATGTGTCAAGGGTCTCGGTACCAAAAGGATTGATTTTCCTATCTTTGAAGTAAGACGTGATCCAGAAGCATATCTTGATTGGGAGTGGCAATGTGAGTAGATTTTCCAACGCCGTGATTTGAGAGTTGTAGAGCGACCCTTGTATGCCATCTCTCATTTGAAGGGTCTTGCATTGGGTTGGTGGACTCAAGAGGAAAGGCTCTGCACACTTCAAGGAAATACCCACCCATTGACATGGGAAGAATTGAAGAGGCTGATGAATGTGCCAAAAGGGTACATCAAGCTTTTCAATGTCGATCCAAGAAGACCAGTTCTTAGGAAAAAGGTTGGCATTTGTGGGGCTTTGGGACTTGACCTTACATCCCTCCATGGGTACAATCTAAACTACATCACTTCGGAGGTGGTATCCTACTTGGGGCTACCTCGACTACACAGGACTTATCCATACACCATGGAGGGATGTAAGGTTACCAAAGGGGTAAAAGTCTCTTTCATACATGGTAAATACTATGAGGAGGTTTGGTGTGATATAATTCCCATGGCTTCTTGTCACTTAAGTTTGGGAGCCAATTGGTTTACTGAACATAGGGTCCCAAACGAGCAGAACGGGTACAAGTGTATTGTGGATCATTGGGGAACACATCTATTTCCTCCTCCTAAGGTTAAAAGTGAGAGACAAAAGATTGAGAGGAGTAAGGGAAAGCAAGGTGGCAACCTTAGAGTGGAAAAATGAGAGGTTGAGAGGAGTGAAGTGAGAGGGTTGCCACAATCTCAATCTAACATTTATGTTCATCCTTCACTTGGTAAGGATTCTTATGTAGGTACAAACGTAATGAATGGACGAACACAAGTTCCAGCCAAAGAGCCTACAGTCGAAGGTGTGATAGATGCACTAATGGAATGTTCCAACATCCAAGGTAAAGAAGATCTTTCTTGCGGGCGTCACGGTACAATAGCTAATCTTAACACTTTTACCATTGCAAATGCACAAAGTGTGAATGTTAGCTTGTCTTTATGTGAGCCTATTGATTCTTTACCATGTTTGATAATGAAAATGTGGATACACTAGTTGATCCTATTGATGACCGAATTGATTCTTCTAGTAAGATCGATTTGTGTCCACCTAGTGGTGACACCTATGCTTTGAATGCTAGCTCATTATTTTGTATTTATTGTATTGATCAACCTGTTTGTAAGTGTAGTTCACTAATTGAGGGTCCTTGTAATGTGATTAAGGAACCTCAAGTTGGTGGCACTAATGAGAATGTTGATCATCTGATTAGGAGTGACTCTTTGAGCATATCTATTGCGGAAGATCCAATTGCTTGCTTTGCTCATAGAGATCATGTGCTTGAAAATGCTTTGAAAACTGATATGTGTCTTTCTGAGGGTGAACTTGCATGTTTTAACTCTTCCCTAGTGGTGGATCATTCCCTCTTTAAGTACAATATCCAATTTGAAGCTAATGAAATCACTCCTAGTGATGTACCTAGTGGTGTGAATCTTGAGAGTAGTATAGTTCTTGATAGCAATACTTGTGATAGTAACCCACTATGGTGTGAGGCTTACCCTCCCAAAGATGGAAATATCTTCTTGGAAGATGAGAGCACTCTTGTGGGGAAGGAATGTGATGAGGAGGAAGGTGGTGTGTGTTTTTCCGTTACTTCTTCTTCTTGGTGTGTTTCACTCCTTGATAGTATGACCAATGCTTTTGAGCCTATTGGTAGTCATACACATGAAAACACCCTAGAGGAGGTTGATTTGCGAGACACCTTTCTCTATTACTTGTTTACATATGATGATGCTCTTGCTGTTGAGTGGAGTATGATGTTAGAAAATGAGAGTGCCAATCGGGTAAAAGGAGAAGTACTTGGTCCAAGTCCATGGATCTCCTTCCCATTTGACCCCGGTAGTGAATTAAATTGTGGCACTTGTGTAGTGATGCTTGGTCAAGATGACAAGTATCATTTGGATGGATTTGTTGACACCTTTCCCTAAGATGGAAAGTCTTTCTTGAGGGTGTACAATCCGATTGAGGAGCCTATATTGTGTATGGGGAAGGGTAGTTTCCTAAGCCCTTTTATTTACTCATGCTTTGAGTATGATCTTGTCGATCGTACATTTTATGGGGGTAGGAGCTCTTTGTTGAGAGAAGGTGAAGTTTATTTTAAATTTGCCATGAAGTCTTTGTGTGTTCCTTCTTGTAAAGTGATGTGTGCTAGGATCCTTGAACCTAGTTGTGATCTTACATATGAGAACACCTTAGATGTCCCTAGTGAGCATGACACCTTTCTCTATTATCTATTTGCATATGATGATACTCATGTTTGTGTGGGTACCATATTTTATGTTAATAGTGGAATCAATGGGGCAGATGAGAGTCTCTTTGACTCGATGCTATATTTTTCCTTCCCATTTGACCTTGGTGTTGGTCTAAATTGTGACGGGTATGGTAGTAACACCCTTTTTCTTTCATGTGATTTTTAGTTGGTGTTATTACTTGATCATATGTGCTTGAATGAGGTTTGTTTGCCGAGTTGTGTGGGGAATACTATTGTATTTGACTACGCACATGAATTGGGAATAACTACATTCTTGAAGTTAGCTAGTGCATTAGATGGAATCTTAATTTGGGTTAACTTTGTTTATGCCCTTGCACTTAGTTTTGAGGATGTTTATGTGCTACTTGACATAAGGGAGGTCTTGTGCTTGTTTGAATGTGGAACCAATGAGGGCTTACATATGAGGTTGTTTAAGTGTATTGGTTCCTACGTTCTACCCCTTTGTCAATGTTTATTACTTAGCCAAGTATCTATTGTTTTGATAGGCCACAAACCCTTGGTTGATATTTGTGATGCTTGGTTATATGTTAAGTTTGTGCATCCTTGGCATGTTGATGAAATTGTTATTGCTAACGCTAACCCTCATGCCATGAGGATCTTGTTCCTGTTTGCTTCCCATATGGTTTTGCAAGGAATGGATTCGAGGACAAATCCTTTTCGAGAAAGGGAGAATGATGTCAAACGGATTATGTCAAGGCTATCCATTCACGAACTTCAATGCTTTGATGGAGTATTCACAAGGATGGAGGTTGTTTGGCATGTATGGATGCCAAGGAGGGAGTTCAATGCCTTGAAGGAGATCCCAGTTAGGCAACACCATGCTTGGCTGATAGCTTGGAGCGTGGGAGGCCTAATGAAGCGAGGAGGAGCAAGTGAAGAATGTGCTCCATTCGGCAAGCTGGAGAACACTTCGGCGACTCGCCAAAACCCTTTGGCGAGGGTTCCCAAGATCGCCAACTGCCCAAGGAGCTACAAAGGGGAAATCTGCTCACTAGGCGAGCTGAAGACCATTGGCGCATCACCAAGTGGATTGGGCGATGGTTCCCAGACCTCGGTCTTGTGAGAATTACATCACTCGGTCTCTACCCCTTTCTCTTTATCTACTCCTGCCTCGACCGCAGCCTCTTGCTACGGATTCCTCAACGGGCTCATTGACAGGAGCTACAGACCTAACACCGTTGAAACGAGTGTTAACCATCTGCGGACAGAAGAAGGAAGAAGATTAGATACTAATTTGGATCACCGTATATCAATTGGAATCAATTCATAGCACGAAAATAGTAGGGAAAAAAAAGAGATTTACTAAAGTCCTGTAGCCTCTCGAAGAAAAGTACAGAAGTCTCTGTACCGTTCTACAAGACTCTACTAGACTCGTTTTGGTACAACGAGATCAACGAACCTAGGGCTTTGATACAAACTTTGTCACGACCCAAACCATCGTGATTGGCACCCACACTAACCCTTCGGTGGGAGAATCATTACTACAACCCCTCTAGCCAAGTTAACGAACAAAATAGACATTTAAAGATATGGAAGCAGGTTTAAATCCAGAGATTATATAGAGTTCCCATAAACTCCAAAGGTTTAAATAATTAACTAACCAAACTAATGCGGAAGTTTAACCCCTATAACTTGAAAGTCATTGTACCAAAACATCTAAAGTGCAACAAGTCTAAGAAAAATGGGCACAACCCCAAGAAACATAAGAAATATCTAAATAGTCTAAGTCCGAAAGAAATGGACTAACCAATAGGAAGGACTCCATGGCATCCTGAAAGAACTGGCTCACCCTTGAAATCTGGTCTCGATCACTAATCTCCTAGCTGAGGTCTATCAATAGCCGCATGAAGATGCCCTGTACTTAACAAAGAACGAGCAAGTGCAGTATCAGTACACAACCATAGTGTATTGGTATGATCACGAAGTTATTCCAGTAAGCGAAACATATATAAGCAGTCACAACATAGTAATCATGACATGTACATAATATATTTACACATTGGTTATCATTTCAGGAGCAATGTATAATTCCACATTCTCAATAACAAGCACATATGACAATTCAATGGTCCTCTCATGGAACCCATACCCAAACTGTTAGTGTGTCGGAATGTGACACCTAATCCCAATTAGTGTGTCGGAACGTGACACCCACTCCAATATATGTGTCAGAACATGACACTCGATCCTAGTTAGTGTGTCGAAACGTGACACCCGCTTCATTCAACATAACCACAATCATATTCACACTCATAATGTACATACTCGCAATCATACAATCAAGTGTTGAATAATGGCAGACATTTGTTCATTCATACACAATTCATTTGGTTTGACCAGTAGTGTTTCATTCGCATACATACATGCATTACAAAGAAGCAATTACTAACATACATCACACAAACATGAAATCAAACCATCACCTACCTTGAAACCAAGCTTGAATCCCCATAAGGCACTTGAATCTTCCCTTTCCGGATTCTTTCCGCTTGTTTGTGGTCTAAAAACAATTAATATAGCGCAAGGATCAATAATTTAAGGTCTAATTACCCGGATTATAACAACTCAATAACCCAAGACCAAACCCATGATCCTAATGTGCAGCTAGGGCATTTTCCACCATCAATTTCAGGCCAAAACCCTCCCACAATAATAATTAACCAAGAATCTAAGTTCTACGGATCGAAAAACGGATTAGGGGAGTAAAATCCTTACCTTTAGCACCAAAAGTCATGGAAAACTGTCAAGAACTCGTCCTGGGTCGTCTCCTAACTCTTAAGAACAAAGTTTGCAGAAAAATAACGAAATTGGGATTTTTTCCCCGACTTAATTCGCGACTAAGCTGCTACGGTGGACCCCATCCCGCCACATCGACCCTGCCCTGGCGGGAATAATCCTGCCATAGCGGTTTACACGGAGACAGAACCTCGTAATTTGAGTTTCGAGCCCCCATTTCACAATACAGCTTCGACCCATGACGTTCAAAAACTACCCTTTCACACTAAGATCAGTTTTGGGAGTTTCACTCGCCCGAATTCAATTCTGTAAAGTTGTACAGGTTCTTTAACGTCTTAGCTATCTACTCACGTGATCAAATTCATAAATATATTCCCCCATTCATTACCAGATTTCTCTAGACCTCACTTGACTCAGATTTTGTCCAAATCTGGATTAGACTACAATTTTTCAAGTTACTACTCAAAAGTTTTCTGGCCCAAATTCTTTCCCCGTTGACTTTTCTATAACGACGGGAACAAGTCGTTACATAGGAATTGGTAGGGGACAAGAGTGGGTTGTGGGGACAAGGTCAGGGACAGCTCAACATAAACAGTGGCCTAAAGCGAAATTTTAGTTAGAGGCCTAAAAATCTAAATAAATTTCATGTGAATTTAAAATTTATTGTTCTTACACTTTTAAGATGCAAATTATTACTTCTTCTTTTTTTATAAATAATTTCTTCGAAAAAAATTCTTCCAATTATATTTAAGGTAAGATTTTTTATCAATTTTACGATGAAAAACATCTTTTTACTAAGACAATCATTATATGAATTGTTAACATAATTCTATAAGTAATAAGTTGATAAATTATAATGAGTTAACAAAAATAATATAATACATATCTTAATATATATATTTTTTTAAATTATAAATAATTAATTTTTTCTATAAAAAAAATTTAACATGTAATTTACTTTTGGTAAAAAATTGAGGTTGGGGGCCTAAGGCATATGCCTTATTTTTGGGGAAATTTCGCAAATATCCACTATAATAAACTTAATTATGCTTTGTAGCTATATTTTGCATATTTACAGGTTGTAGCTACAGTTTAAGCTATCTTGTTTGTATAATTCGCACGTTTGTATAATGCACAGGTACATTTGTATAATTCAGTTATTTTTTTGTAAATTCGAAATAACGAATTTATACAATTACAAACATCAGAAGTGTAAATAATTATACAAATTATATTATACAATTCTGAATTATACAAAAGTTATACAAATTATATTATACAATTTCAAATTATACAAACGTGCGAATTATACAAACCTAAAAAGTTGAGCTGCGTAATTATAACTAAAAGTAGGCTACAAATTATAATTAAGACAAACTATAACTATGTTAACTAATTAACTAGTATATATTTACTTATACACATAATTTTCCCTATTTTTTATTGCATAGAGCCGGCCTAGTCAAGGGTTGGGTTAGGGTGAGCTCATTGTTATTTGTTGGCGGACGATCAACATGAAAAAATTGATTATAAAATTTGTTTTCCATACTGTAATCAGAAAGTTAAAGTATTTTACTTTTTGTTTAAAATGAATTTGTTTGAAACTAAAAATAATATTTCCCAAACCTTTGACTAACATATACTTAAGAAGCCAGGGAGGAGCCAGCTTGGGGTCAAGAATCTCTTATTTGACAGAAAAAAAATGAGAAAAATAATATAT